>JASPKZ010001731.1:0-83816 GCA_030220185.1 Diploptera punctata
TATCTACAAGACTGTCACAAAGTACTATCATCCAGGCCAGAATGAACCCTGGTTTTTAAAAGAGGTGTTATTCCTCCATCACTCCCCATTTCTCCTGGCTTGTGACAGGCAGAGTCTAGGTTGGCTGGAAATCCCTATACTATATTGGGCATTAAGCAGAGAGCAAGCACATAAACTATAGGCGACAGATGCAATTTTGGAGGAGGATTTCTAGAAATTCAAAAAGAGACAAAATTAGAAATGCTAAAATCACAGAAGTAATGGATGTTCAAAAAGACATTCCACAAGTTATTGAAGAAGACTGAAATGGTTTGGTCACAAAGAGAATGTCAGATGACAGGATCCTAAGATGATATTAAATCTTGAAGCGAGAGGGCAACAGAAGAAAAGGGAGATCAAAAGAAAGTGAATTCAAGGAGTGCATAATAGGAGTATAGTGTCGAGAGGATAACAGAGTGTGATGCAGATAATAGGGATTTATGGAGGAGTAAAATTTACAATGGGTTGTAGGAAAACTACTGTATATATAAAGAAATTCCTAATAAAGAAGAAGAATGTTAACATTTTCCAATTATGGTGTAAAGGTCCAGATTGTATTCAGCATGAGGAGATATCCCCTATTAGAAGACTGCTTTTAAAGTAAATTTTTGATGGTCGACTTAAAGACCACCACTATACGTTTTTTCATTTGTATTTTATGATTGATTTCTTTCACAATTGAACTAACATAATGCAGATAAAACAAATTTGAACGTTTATATGTTTTTAACATAATTATATCATCTCAAATTTTCTATCATATTTTTGACAAATTTGTTATTGATAGAAACTGTAGTCCTTTGTGAAACAACCAATCATAAGACAGTAGATTTCAGATTTTCTTTAGGGACAACCTTCTGAGGAGTAATTTATTGGTACTAGTTATGTACATTTAATAAAAACATATTTTTGACAAATTTGTTATTGATAGAAACTGTAGTCCTTTGTGAAACAACCAATCATAAGACAGTAGATTTCAGATTTTCTTTAGGGACAACCTTCTGAGGAGTAATTTATTGGTACTAGTTATGTACATTTAATAAAAACATATTACTCATACATTACTTTATTATAAAAAATTATACAATGGATATTCAACATGCTTATATTATACACAATAAAAGTAAACATCACCTACGTAAAATAAAAATAGACCACATTAAACTATTTTTCTACATAATATGATGAAACCCAAAGCATGAAAGGTGCACCAGGTGGCTTTGGGAACACACACATATATTATACAGATCTTCTCTTCTCTATTGTAATTTAACCTCATATCTTATAGGTTGGGAGAGAGAGAGACTTTGGATCACACATGGTTACTGAGGACCTCCAATCCAGGACCTGCCCCAAGACAACACAAATATTTAAGACAAGATGCACAATTCACTCACATTCATACTAAAACTGGCGAATATGATGATCACAGATTGTTTAGGCCTTAAAGTTTCCTAACATTTGTCGTACAGGTTCAGAGAAACCATCAATAAAACCATCATCCAGGAAATCTGTCATGACTGGGGATCAAACTCAGGCCCTCTGCAAACAAAACAGTGATGCTAGCCCAAGACCATAGCCGTGATGTATATTACAAATAAAACTTTAAATAAACACTTTCTTTGCAGATGTATAAATACATTTCAGATAATTTATATTCATTATGTCCACCGCTGTGGTCTCGAGGTAGTGTGCTGCCTTGTCACGCAGCGGGCCCGGGTTCGATCCCCAGTCGGGGTAGTTTTTCTGGGTGAGGTTTTTATCGGGGTTTTTCCTCACCTGTAAATCAAATGTCAGGAAAACTTTAAGGTCCAAACGGTCCCCGAAATCATATGGCCATCATCATCATCCTTGTCATTACCATCATCACCACCATCATCCTTCACCGGTGTGGAAAGCAACGGGAAGCTACCACACCTACACAATTCCCTAGTAAAACTGCAAGCATAGATAGCATGAAAATGCTATGATTGCAGTGAAGGACCTGCCTTCGGGCAGAATTACTATAGATGGATATTCATTATAGGTGAATGAATGAATCTTTGGATTTCTGACTACAACAAGTAAGTCATGGCATAATAGTGGCTAGAAGGGAGGGTGCAGCACAGGCATGTGAGAATTTATAATGCATTTACAATATTTCTATCTGTACAGTAAAACTACACATAATTTGACCAATATCATGAGACAAACATTTAATATATCGAATTGCAACGTGCCTATTAGGATTGCATTTGTGAATATTATTAATGGCAGTTACCTGGAACATATTTACTTATTTTCTCACAAGGAAATTTAATTTGCAGTCATCTTATTTTTTTTTTGTGGCAGAAAGCTTAAAAAAACTTGAAGAGAAAAACATAAACTACTGAATTCTGCTTATATGATTCTAACAAAACGATTATAAAATAGTATATATTTCAATATCCGGCTTGTGATCTGGGGATTAAGTTGCTCGTCCCAAGAGTCAAGGGTTAAAATCTGGCTGGGGTCGATATATTATTAGGATGGATGAATCCTAGAAAACAAAAAGTTTTCTGGGAGAAACTTAAAGTCATGGATTCCGAGTCTGAAGATTTCAGGCTCGTAACATAATCTCAGCCTACATTGGAGCAAAATTGAATGGCCTTTCCCATCCGAGTAAAGGCTTTGTAAAGACTTAATGAAAATTAGCAGCAGAAAAACATATTACAGTAATTAAGACATTTTGTCTGTACATTCTTACCTCTTTGGGTTGTATTTGTCGAACATATGTTTCAAGGCTTCTGATTACAGTCTGTAATTGCTGACGATGGGGCTCAGAAGCCTTGAAACATATATTTTACAAAAACAACCATAAGAGGTAAGAATGTACAGACAAAATGTCTTAATTATTAAACAAACTTCTTAATGATACTTCCTATTGCATTTTAAAATACTATTACAGCTTCAAAAAATCTGTCTACATTGGTGAAAACTTAATTTGCTGATATACAAGATAATATATTAAATCAGTGGTTATGTACAGTTTATAAAATAATAATAGAAACCTTTATATGGGTTGGGGAATCAAAATTGGACGTATACATCAGGGGATCCTGGCTCTTATGGACCATAGTACTGGTAATGATGATGCTTATGATTGACTCTCTACTCCATTTATACTAAAGAACATTTACTCCTTTTCAAACTGAGTCTTCAATGCACAATTGTTAAATATTGTCTAGTCATGTGTTAGATCTTCAATCTTTTTTAAAAACCAACAAAAATGAAAAGATTGAAGACTGCAAAAAATCGGGAATTTATCAAATTAATTGTAAAGATTGTGAAAAGATATACATAGGAAAAACAAAAAGGAATCTAAATACAAGATTAAAGGAACACCTCAGAAATGTTAAAAATGGAGAAACAGAAAAATCTGCAATAGCTGTAGATGCCTGGTCAGAAAAACACAGAATAGAAACCAAAACAAAATTACTTAAACAATTGGAAAAACCGAAGGAACTCACAATTTGGGAAAAAATTTATATATGCAAGAATAAAAACACAACTATGAATTTTGAAATACCCGGTGATAAGGAGAGCGGATTGATTTGGAAGTTCGTCGGTCAGCCATCAGATGGCGCGGAGGTCAGTCTGCAGGATAGGAGGCCATTGGACATCAGTTGTGAATGTAATACAACATTGAGAATATCACAAATGAAGTGAAGAAACTCGAGTCTGCTTGGGAGTTAAGAAGTATGAGGTGAGTGAAGAAGCAACTAAACAATAATATCTAAAATGTTTAACTGCACATCATACGCTTTTATTCCTTGTATGTTCCTCAGTATTGAACTAGCCTGGAGAACTGGTCTTTATGTGCATGCAGTCTAAGTCTTCGGTGACATTCGGGAATGAAGCGATGTAATATCCCAGCAAGCCTTCTAGAAAAAAAAAAGAATGTTTATGATTTTATCAGATAATCAAAAGAGACTAATATTTATTCACCATCAAATATAGACTATAGAACAAATGCATAATATTTTTAGTGGATTCTACTACTTTAATAACATTGTAATTTCTCAGACGTCATAAGCTAAGGGGCAAAATTATTATTTTCTGCTATATTAAAAAAAGAATGTTCCAAGAAAAACATAATGTGTAGCAACAATTGATATGTTACATCACTTTATGCATTGTAATTTGATTCCCTTTCAGTTACTGGTACACATTATTTTATTCATGATTACTGTATTAACAAGTTTCATTATTCTCATTATGGATGTATTGGATTACAACTCACCTCTAATTCTCATATAATGTTTTCACAGTTCATACCAGAACATGTTATACAAATACAAAATTTTGGGCAATTGCATACAAACGTTAAGTTGCTATATTTATGGCATTTCTTATTAACTCGCTTTTAATTAAATTAGAGGTTTCTTTATGGGAAGCCATATTATCTAATAAACTAATTGGTGTACACAAACTTGCAGTGCACCATAAGGCAAAGTTGGCTATTCTGTTTGAACAGTGACTAATTCAGGTGGACTAGAGGCATAGAATCTCCAAAACTGACTTATGCTGTAATAAAGGTCACCATTTATCAAATATACAATGAAAGTTGCTTAAATCTATGATGGCTGAACTATAGTTTATGACCCACTATGCTATACCATACAACATTAATATGACACTGTTACACTATTTACTTTTTCCATTTCTACTAACATTTCCTACTGTTTTAAACATTTTGTAACGATTCTTAAAACATTTTTTTTTATATTTCTTATATATTTATCTATGTATACAAAATCTCTCAATCATTTCTTCTAAGTTCTACAGAGCTGTAGTGCATATGTGCATGCAAAAGGTTTTGTCAATATATGGCAAGACTAACTGTGCTATTGTATGACAATCTTTCACAATATAACTACTATTTTATTTTGTTTGGTTAAGAAGGAAAAGTTATTGTACACCAAATTAGATTATCGAATAATAAATTATTTACTTCATTAGGTTATGAAATTACAAATTAATGTACATCCTTTCTTTAAAAGCATGTTTGGGAACTTATTGTGAAGATTGATTATTCCAATAGCACAGATACTCTTGTCATCTATCGAGTAAGTTCATAAGCTTTGAGCATCCACACAACTGTTATGTAGGAAAAATGGAAAAACTGCACTTAAACTAGCGTGAAATATTTTCAAAGTCCTATAGAACAACAGTGCGCATGCGCCAGAGTTTATAGAGCCAGCGATAACCCACAATCAAACTACATATCGATTATCATCCTCGGTTACTATCCGTCGCAATGAAATTTAAATGACCAATATTTGCAATAAATCTCCAAATCTATGTTTAAAAAATATATTAATAATATTAAAATTACCAAACGTTTATTAAAAACGGGTGTACACTCACTTATCACTCCCTCATATTGATCCAACCAGCGATAACCCAAAACAGCAATAGAAAAATTAGAGACTAAGTAATATACTCTGTGGAGAAAATAGCAGCATTACAATATTGAATAACAGTATCATAATATTGTGATTTGTACATTTAAATATATACTTCAAAATTGTCTAATAATGTTATAAAAATTGTTTGAAAAAGTTTAAAATATTAAGTAATGTTAGTAAATATAGAGGAAGAGCTATAGTTTACAATATAACTGAAAAATCAAGTGCTTGTAGAAGTGCAGTTGAGCCAGAAAAACTTTAGTTTACCTTCCCTTAATTTTTGTGTCCTACAGTGAAACATGTGCATGAGCATAAGTTTATAGAGTTGTCACTAGATGGAATCACAAAGAAGTTCTACAGAAAATTTAAAGAATTGACACTAGATGGAAGAATGTAGCTGCGACCAAACTTCAATACATCCCCAAACATTTGTTAGAAATGGATTTACACCAACTTTCTCCTTCCTAACTTAACAAAATAAATTATTTGCATATTATTTAATGAAGCATACACTAATCTGATATACACTAACCTGTCCCATCAGAACCTACAAAATGAACTGAGTGAACATCTTTTTCTGAGAATATACTTTTGAATGTTGGTCATTCCAATTTTCACAGATATCTTCACCATCTAGTATAAGTTCTTCTAGCGTTCACACATGTGCACAATGATTCTGCATACTTCAAAGAAATAATTGTGTATGGAGATAAATATTTAATACTTGTAAAAAAAATGTTATAAGTATTGTTGCAAAATGTTAGATAGATGGAAAGCTCTGTGGCCATGACTTAAGTGTTGGCGGTGAGTGATCCATTTTGATCCTCTTTAATAGGTAGAACCCCTGGTTCCTGTAAAATATAGTAGCACCAGTTTAAATTTTGAATTCAAATTTGAAGTTAATTAGCAGAGTAAAGTCGGAAGCGGAAATGTTAAAAAAAGTACAAAAGTTAGTAAAGACAGGAGTACATAGAGCATCAGTATTACAAGAACATAGATGGAAAATCAAGAGGAAGATAATCTAAAGTCGAGCCAGAAAAATTCAAGGTGAGTCGCAAACTGGGGTTTCTACAAAGTGTTGTGTACTATGTGTCAGCTTTTAATAATGTCATAACTTCACAGTGATGTTTTGGGTATTCTATGCCAGGATTCCATCTACATTAGTCACTGTTCAAACAGAATAGTAAACTTATCCTTATGGTGCACCAGATTATCCAATAAACTATAAACTAATATGGTGTACACTTACCTGCCCATTTTCTCAGCTAATGAAATAAAATAAGGAATAATCTTTCCATTAAGCGCAGTGAGAATTTTTTCTAAGTCCCAGGCAGACACCAGACGCATGCACGACAAACGCAAAGCAGTTTACTCTATGGAATATCGCAATGCAGCCAACATTATACATGCTATTTAACAAACCTAAAAGCTAACGTAATGTAATTTAAGTACTCTAACTTATGAAAGACCAACCTAAAAGCTAACCTAACATAATTTAAGCACTCTAACCTGTGAAAGAATGCAACACCCAAAAATAAATAGTAAGTTCTCAAATTCTGAAGTACATAACCTATGTTGGCTGCACTGTTGTTATATAGAATATTCCTTAAAATCAATATGGTTGCCACGTCTTCATGTTACGTATATAGTTAAATATCATAGAAAAATGTGTTCAAGTAATCGTTAGAAAAAATGTAAAATTTGTTCTAATGGTGGGAAATAATTTGAAAATAAAACCTTGTTGGCACATGCGCGTTGTGTCTGCCTCAGGCTTAGAAAAAATTCTCACTGCACTTAATGGAAACTTAAGTCAAAATAAGTATACGTGGTCTCTTGGCATACAATAGCCAGTGCATTTTAATAATAATGTGTCAATGTAATAACAGCTTGAAAAATTGGAAATTAAGTATAAATTTAGAGGTCCATGGTAGTACAACATAATCAACCTTGCATATTGAACATTCATACCATAATCACTACTGTAACTTAAGTTTAAGGTTATGGCACTGTAATATAATCTCAAAATTAACACTTCAATGTTCTTTTGTTACATTTTTGTGGGTATGTAACATATAGCCCAAATTACACTTGGATAGAAGACTATTTTTTATTAATTTTTTTACTAAATATAAAATATTTTACATATTTTTTCTGTTGTAATCGATGTATGATCAGATCCACATTGAACGTAATTGCTTCGTTTCAAAAGCGAAACCAGACGAAACAATCTTCCATACCTTCGTCAAGATGAACTGGTCTCCTTGAGATTTTTCTGTAGAATGTTGAAAAAATTATGGTTATGTTACAGATAATATCCTGATTAATAATAATAATAATAATAATAATAATAATAATAATAATAACAATTTATCAATTTTATGATAGTTTAGAAAAAAGGTTATGGCACACGACATAATACACATTTTTTATTTAAAGTCAATGGCATAACCAATGTTGTAATTAAGATTTTAATTTAATGGCATTATAATATAACCTCAAAATTTGTACTTCAATGTTTTGTTAAATTATAGTGTGTAAAATAAAAGCAATTATACTTTGAAAAGCACACTTTCATAGAAGATTATTTTTTAAACTCCTACCCCTATTATAAAATGCATTGTATTATACAGTATTATCTAATGAAGCTACAGGTTCAAGTATGAGTATTAATGCTAATTCATGCTCATACCTCTTTACATAAAAATGTTTAAATAATCACCTACAAATATTAAACAATGATTGTGGAAATAATAAAATACAAACGAAAAATGTTAAAATCTTACCTTTTCGTATTATGTTCTAATCGATGTCTGATGAGATCAAGGCGAAAGCGGACGAAAAATTCTTCATCATTGTAATTTTCAATATGATCTGGTCTTCCCCTGATTTGTCTGAGTTTCCGGGTCTTTAGAAACATGTATAATACTTCGTCGTCACTATCAGAATCCAGAAATAAATTTCTAGACATGTTTCTGGCTGCCATTTTGGAAAGTTAACTCGAGTATTTCACAATAATCGGCTTCGAATGACCGTACAAAGTCTACCGAGTTTATGCTCCGGCTAAGGTGCAATACTGTCGTGGTACAACGCAATTTTGGCTGAATACTTGAGATAGCATGTATTCAGAACTTATACTGAGTTGGTACAACCGGCCCTTAGAGTGAGCGCTGTGGACGTAGAGGACATTGTATTAGTGGTGGGTGCAGGGTGAGTGGGCGTGGCTCTTGCTGATTGGCTAATGGTCGTCTCCTTGTTGTCACTGGTGTTAATGCATTTATTTTCTAGTGTATGAAACCAGGCCTTAGACAGTTTAATACCTTCCTCTTTTCTGTTAATATTTCCCTTATGCTTGTATATTTCTATAGCCTCTCGGTATAATCTAGGGAAATAGTAGGAAGTTGTGGCTAAAACTTGTGTATCGTCGAATAGAATATGAATGGACACCAGATTCTATTCGACGATACACAAGTTTTAGCCACAACTTCCTACTATTTCCCTAGATTATACCGAGAGGCTATAGAAATATACAAGCATAAGGGAAATATTAACAGAAAAGAGGAAGGTATTAAACTGTCTAAGGCCTGGTTTCATACACTAGAAAATAAATGCATTAACACCAGTGACAACAAGGAGACGACCATTAGCCAATCAGCAAGAGCCACGCCCACTCACCCTGCACCCACCACTAATACAATGTCCTCTACGTCCACAGCGCTCACTCTAAGTAGATCTTCCGACCAGGAAACACGCCGAGAAGCACTCGCCACTGACGATGCCCTCCGCAGTTGAGGGCGAAACGTCTGGTATCAACACCAACTATGGACCACGGCCACATAACCCGGAATCACTCAACATTATGATTACCGGCCGTGAAAGCCTGCATTCAAGTTTAATTTTAACTTTTGAAAGTGTTAGCCGGGCTAACAGTGCTAACATGGACCCTCCACCATTGATTAACCATGATTTGAGGGAGGTGAGTTATACACAGTTGATTGTAAAACATTAGCCCAGGATAGGGATGTATGGAGGGCTTTATATCCATGCTGGTTTGAATATATGTGTTTGATATTGCCAGTGAGTGAGTTAGTTATGATGTTTGGTTCTGTTGTATTGGGTAAAGTCAGATATAAAGATCTTGTCTTCATAATACATTTTGTGTTTTTGAGCTATACGATTATATATATATATATATATATATATATATATATATATATATATATATATATATAAAGATTTAAAATAACATGTTAAAATGTTTAACATATTTTATTTCATATTCAAATATAACAGCTAAGATACTTTCAGATTACACATTAGGCTATTGGTTTAATGTAATTTTCATGTTTTAATAGAAATTTGAAATGATACTACATGTTTTTAAAAATGAACCTGTGAATGTAAATTAAGATAGAATGTGTGTAAGGTATTTTTAAATCTGCATCCCATGTTGAAAACTTGATGATAAAGTTATTCTGTGGGATGCAAAAAGTTTTCAAAGTCCGATGCAGACACCAACGCATGCACCAGCAGAAGAAAGTGAATAATTTGTAATCATGCAATGCTGCCAACATACATAATGCCCATTGCCAATATTGAAGTTCTAAAAAGCAAACCAAAGTACAAGTAGGCTATTAACTAGATTTGTCCTAGGTAGCAGTTTGATCTCATATGGCATAAAAAATAGGCACAAAGTTTCTAGTATGCTCCGTGAAAATTTTTTCACAAATCCTCACCGACACTATGCACATGCATCTGCAGATGAAAGTGGTAATCATGTATAAGGTATTTTGAAATCTCCGTTGGAACCTGAGCCAGGGACCATCCAAAGTTTAGTTCTTATGTAGTTAAACACCTTCAGTTTTCAGTGTACCCGTTTCCGAACCGGAAACTGCTCCATATATCTTCCTTCATATTTTTTTCTTTCCCATGTACTTAACATGTACTTATATCTTTTTCTGATAATGCTCATGTTTCGCTTACAAGAAAAAAGTGTTTTAGAGAAGTTATAAATGAAATAAGATTATGGGGGGATGCCACGGTGAGTGAGTTTTGCGTATGTGCCACAAGCGGCGCTAGTGTAGAAGTAGCCTAGTGAAATCTAATATCATGTACTGGTACTATACGGAAAAAGAAGAAGCAGAACTATACTACTACAGCACCTCTGGTGTCAGAAATTATGAAACAGGTAGATGAAAAACAGTGCCATCTGGTGTCAGAAATTATGAAGCAGGTAGATGAAAAACAGCGCCATCTGTTAGCCAAATTTGAAATTACATTGTACAACAGCGCCCTCAAACGTCGAATTATGAAATTACATGTAACCAGCCACTTTTTTTATTATTTTTATTATATAATATATATATATATATACATATGCATTTATATTACAGGGAAAATGGAATGGGAAATAATGGAGAATGAAATGTAAAGAAATGTGTTAAATTATATTTATTCATTTCAAATTAAGAAAATGCATTATGAGCTCTTCTACAAACATACTCTACACTTCTCACACATTTTATGCAATACAGTATACAATATATATATAAAAAAACATCTGTACAATAATAAATTAATAAACCTATTCTGATTGTTCTAAAATCAAATTGTTAACGACATGAGTTCTGTGCTAAGTTCCAGTTGTAATGTAAACAAACTTGCATAGGATATTACTTCACCGCCATTATCTATTGTGATAACCATGCTGCCACTTCACCTGCCATGACTTAAATGTGAACGGAACTGTCATCAATAGAAACATTGTTTTTAGGCATCATTGTATATTATAGGAAATAAGATAAAATTGTACCAATAATTAGGAACTTACATTTCTTCTTTATTTATTTATGACTAAAAATTATATATACCTTATCCGCTGTTAGAATGATCCGAACATAAACAAATGCTCCACAATTACTTTCATATTGAAGGGGAGCACATGTGTGAAGTATATAATTCATTTTTGAAAAATAAATTATGCACTATAACTCAAATTGCATTTGCCACAAATTCATCACACTTATCGAAAGCATATTGCACACACTTCCTTTTTTTACTGGGAGTTACAACCTTACTACGTGTTTTTTTCTTTCCGAGCACTATTATACTTACACATGACACACCGGTAACATCACATGTTAAATTCACTATAACTTTTCCTCAAAGTTCTAGATAGTTTTCACTAAAGTTGTGAAATACATTTAAAATAATTTTTTTACCACTAGTCGAAGGTTTGCCAGACTTTGTTTTACAATTTTAGATGGCAACAGAAGACTCAACACTTTCAATCATGTTGTTGACTAAGCATGACTCAAATACATCATCCATATGTACTGAGCTATTTTAAGTTGTCATTATTGACTAGATATATTTTAGAATATTTTCTGTGTTTTGAATATTATTATTGTCATTTAAGAAGAATAACAAGTATTTTTCAGACGATGTATTTTTAATTTAATGGAGGTAACTACTTTTCCGTATACTTATTGCTTCTACATTGTATGTCGGTGTCAATAACCAATGAAAAGCGAGCAGGCCACATGGTTTTGTTTTGACGAGGATCACTTTAAGAGCAGATAGTATATTGGTCTATGTACTTACCTAATCCGTTCTTTATGCCTTTTCCATGATGTCAACAAATCTTATTTAAAATTTCATTACGAGCAAAATATATGCCCTATGCTGACTCACCTGTAAATTCTGTTATCACAACCTCAAAGAACTAATGTAGCACAATTTTCACTGAACTGTTTGTAAATAATTTTATTATTATATAGAACCGGCCATTTTAAACAACTGAAATTCCAACGTATTCTGCATGCGTAACAATATAACAATGTTCATATGATTAATTACAATTTTAAAATTTTCCAATATAAATTATATATACATGTGCTAGATAATATTTTTATTTTCTTTATTTCAAGTGTTATAAAGATAACTATATTTTCTTACATGCTCAAAGATAAAATAGTTATTCGACCAATGAAAACACAGTTACATCTTGTTTTTTTTTTACATTACAACTGGAACTTAATCGGAAGAGCAGCACTAAAGCAGCAATGTTAAAGCAACGACATTTATATGACCACGAAGGCAGTCTGATGTGTACATGAGCTAGATGGAATTTGATGTAAAATATGGCTTTATCTCACTTAACTTTAACTTCTTTCCTACACAATTTCTACAAATAATAATTATATCATAAGTAATAGCGTAGTTTATAATACGAGGCTTCAAGTTGAAAATATTAATTCAACAATGTAAAATGATTACATTATAAGCAAATTTTGGATGTCATTTTATGTCCAACATGCAATTTTTTTTTCAGTGACATGGATTTATTTAAAATCTTAGCAGAAATTATGATTTTGTATTCATTGTGATAAAATAATAAGTACTTTTTTATGTCTTCCTCAATGAAAATTTATTTTTATTCCAAAAACTTCATTAAATTTTAAAATCATAAAGCCTTTCAGAACTAATGTTTCATCTTCGGCACGTAATTTGGTACCAAATGCCTTTCAAAACACATTTCATTTTCTGCTTGAAGATGAAACATGTTTTGAAAGGTCTTCATGATTTCATTTCTTGAATAAAAATTAATTCAAATTCAGGAAGATGGATTAAAACAAGGTACTTATATTATTATTTAAAAATAATTAATACATAACCTCATTGTGTTAACAATAAATGTTAAATACAAAGTATTGAAAATTATGATCAGTGAACCTAGCTCATAATCAAATGTCAAAATAAAATTGTCCACAATGGGCAATCTGCAACCATTTTGTTTACACAAAAATAATTCCACTCTCGGTTAAATTTACCATAGTTTTTGATGCTAGTCCCTTCGCTGTTATTGAAGTAAGTGAAGAAATAAGTGCTAGTTACTTATGAAACCTAACTGTTTAATCAAATAAACTTTAAATAACAACAACAACTTTAAGTGACAAAAGTATTTCATTCTAGCACTGAATTATTCAGAAAATGCGTCCTTGCATTAATCAAGATTATACAATTACTAAATATGATACATTAATATAATAAGGAATTTAAATATAATTTACTTGTTACACTACGAGAATATTTATTTCTTACAATGTCTTTACATTTATACATGGTAATTTAGTGTAATGAATGTGCAGGCAGATCGAACGGATAATGTTTCCATTAAGCGCAGTGAGAATTTTTTCTAAGTCCCAGGCAGACACCTTGCACATGCACCAAACGCAAAGCGGTTTACTTTACGGAATAATGCGATGCAGCCAACATTATACATGCTATTTAACAAACCTTAAAGTTAACCTAATGCAATTTAAGCACTGTAACCTATGAAAGAATTCAATGCCCAAAAATAAATAAAATTCTAAAGTTCATATTCTATATTGGCTGCACTGTTGTATAGAATATTCGTTCAAATCAATATGGCTGCCACGTCTTCATGTTACATATATAGTTAAATATCATAGAAAAATATGTTGAAATAATCGTTACTTAAAATTGTAAAATGTATTGTAAATAGTGGGAAACAATTTTAAAATATAATCTGTTGGTGCATGTGCGTGGTAGGTTTCTACCTGGGACATAGAAAAAATTAGGAAAAACTGCACTTAAACTAGCGTGAAATATTTTCAAAGTCCTATAGAACAACAGTGCGCATGCACCAGAATTTATAGAGCCAGCAATAACCCACAATCAATTATCATCCTCGATTACTATCCGTCGCTATGAAATTTAAATGACCAATATATGCAATAAATCCCCAAATCTATGTTAAAAAATATATTAATAATATTAAAATTACCAAACATTTATTAAAAATGGGTGTACACTTACTTATCACTCCCTAACGCTGATCCAACCAGCGATAACCCAAAACAGCAATAGAAAAATCATAGACTAAGGAATATACTCTGTGGAGAAAATAGCAGTTAGCATCACAATATTGACTAACAGTTCATAATATTGTGATTTGCATATTTAAATAAATACTACAAAATTATAAAAATTGTTTGAAAGAGTTTAAAATATTAAATAATGTTAGTAAATACAGAAGAAGAGCTATAGTTTACAACAATATAACTGAAAATAGAAGTGCAGTAGAGCCAAAAATTCTCACTGTGCTTAATGGAAACATCAGCCAATCGAACTATATTGAGGCCATGTGCGGTCCCAGTTAGAAAAGAAAAAGATGGAATGGAACACTGAACAAGAAGTTAATTACATCACTAGCACTATCGAACTGATTGGTTCACGGGCACGTGGACTAATGTTTTCCAATCATCTCCTGAATAATCTACTTCCCTCAAATCTAGGTTAATGTTATTCTCCCACCTCATTCTTGGTCTACCAACTGGGAGTTTTCCCACTTGTTTTCCTACAAAGAAGCTTCATTGCCCCTCTTTCATTCCCTATTTGTGCCACATATCCTGTTCATTGCAGTCTCCACAAAATGATCCACATACAGCCTTTCTCTCTGGGGACACTTGCAGCAGTCTTATATCTGTCTTCCAGACTGCAAAATCTTAGCCATTTCGAACACCTGAAATTTGTTAAAAGATAATTTGTGTTACACAACGTACTAGCATTGAAGTTTTGCAATGAAACTCATAACATATGTTTTATAATTATTAAATTTATGTATCCATGTACTCAAATTGTCACATTGAAAGCTTTATATATATTACCAATTTTTAAATATATAATTATTTAAAAATATATTATTAAAATATATATAATTAATTTTAAAATATATCATTACAATATATATAATTAATTTTAAAATATATCATTACAATTATCTTAAAATGTTATCTTTTCCCAGCAAATTATCGTTGAAAATAGATTCATCTTAAAAAATGATTAATATATGAATATGAATAATTTTAATATTAACGTATTTTTATATTTAATATTAAATATGGCACATACGAATTAAACAAAAACTTATTTTTAAATACCAAAACAAGTAATTTTAACTCAAATATTTCAACTTTCGAAATATACATATATTGTAAATGAATGTTTCAAAATGTCTGAACTGTTACACAGATTTTTTAAAATAATATTTTGAATATATATAACATTCATATAATACAAATAAATACCTGTTAAGTTCTCGAGTGAAGCAGAAAAGTGGTTTGCCTCTTCCAATATAATTCTTGCAGCCTTGGTGCACAACATTTCAAAAGCATTTTCGTTGTTTCAAGGACAGATAAAATTCATTAATAACGTAATGGCTGACCCAGGGCCCTGTCGTGGCATCCCATCATAATCCCTGCCTGAGCCCAATATTTGTGTAAATATACCAATATGGCTATCACATCTTCTATAGCAAATACCGGTATCATATTTTATGAAGAATTTTGACAAAGTTGTAATCATTACAAAACATTTAAGACAATACTAACATTTCTTTTAAGTTCCTTGTTGACAGCGTGCACATGCGTCAGCAGAAAAAAATGGAACAAGTTTGAAATTCGTAAGTACATATATAATAAGGTGAATGCGGAGTCATCTTACGTCATAAATTATTGTTTGTGTTATATTTGAACATGTTTCAATATGCCATACATAACATAATCAGCTCTTCCAGACTGTTGAAATTTATGTTGTCAGACCTGGATGTCGACTACCACTCCACTGTTTGGGAGAAGATCTACATCCAGAAGAACAAAAATATGATTATAAATTTTGAAATTCCCAGGTAAAAATAATACTTCTTCGGTCAATCAAAAGATAGTATTATAATGGTCTTGTGAAAAGAAAAATTAATGTCTGAACCAGGAATCGAATCGTGGACCTCTAGTTCTCCAGACTAGTGTGCAGCCCACCATACCATTCTAGACTTGGCACAAATATAAACAATTCTTTCCACATATACAAATCTATGATTCTCATTTCGTCCGCTGCTATTTGAGAACTTTACACCACCACTTTTATAAGCAGTAAACGATGTTATTTAACATATTCCAATACTGTTATTTTAAGACAGTTCCAATAATGGATCATATTATAATGATATAGTGAAAAGAAAAATTATATAGATACTTCTAAACAAAGCCGGCCATTGGCGATGGTAGTGAAACCTAACTGGCAGCGGACAAAACAAGAATTATAGATTTGTATATGTGGAAAGAATTGTGAATGTTTGGGTCAAGTTTAGAATGGTATAGTGAGCTGCACACTAGTCTGGAGAACTAGAGGTCTACGGTTCGATTCTTGGTTCAGACATTCATTTTTATTTT
Organism: Diploptera punctata; assembly: GCA_030220185.1. Taxonomy (NCBI): domain Eukaryota; kingdom Metazoa; phylum Arthropoda; class Insecta; order Blattodea; family Blaberidae; genus Diploptera; species Diploptera punctata. The sequence goes on from JASPKZ010001731.1 coordinate 16,718, forward strand.
CACAATACCATTATAATATTATTATATGATCCATTATTGGAACTGTGTAAAAATAACAGTATTGGAAAATGTTAAATAACATTGTTTACTGCTTCTAAAAGTGGTGTAAAATTCTCAAATATAGATACTTCTAAACGAAGCCGGCCATTGGCAATAGTAATGATATCTACCTGGCAGCGGACAAAACGAGAATTAGAGATTTGTATATGTGGATTTTTAAAACTGACCCAAACCTTTTGGCGGCACTTAGGCCCTGGGGTCGACTCAGCCTCTAACGAAAATGAGTACCAGACGTTTGTTCTGGGGGTAAAGGTGGTCGTCACGCAGGGCTGACAACCTGGCTGACATTGCTGACATCAAGTGTCGACTGTTCAGAAAAAGTGGGAGCCTTTTATATGTGGAAAGAATTGTTAATATTTGTGCCAAGTTTAGAATGTTTAGAATGGTATAGCGGGCTGCACATTAGTCTGGAGAACTAGAGGTCCACGGTTCGATTCCTGGTTCAGACATTATTTTTTCTTTTCACAATATCATTATTGGAACTGTGTTAAAATAACAGTATTGGAAAATATTAAATATCAAAGGATAGTGTCGGAGTCACCCCAGGCCAACGCAAATGGAAGAAGGCGATGCCAGGCCTAGTTCTTTCTGCCAACGCTGGGGGGCGCTGTAGTCACTTTACTCGTAACACTGTTTCATCTGCTATTTTGGAAGGTGTAATTGCACCCAACAAACCTACTAACTAACTAAATGAAATATTTTTTTTTATTTTTTTTAATAAGTTGGCTTTTTCTTAATTTAATATGAAAATTGTCACGAAATCAACTTTTGTTTAAATTCTTGCTTCTAACATTATTTTGGAAAGTTTTGAATAATTTATTTATAGTTTTTTTTATTTAATATCATAATCAACTTTGTACTTTTTTTTTTCATTATGTTGGCTACATATTTTAAAATATACATGAAAGCCACGCTATAATTGGAAGCTATATTTTCTTTGTTTAAATTAACAAGTGGTCTCTTGAAATTTACAAGAATATTACAACAATTTTCTCAGTAAGTATTATTACTAAGTATATTAAATTAAAACGCAGTGTTAAAAAAAATATATATATATTTGTATTTTACTTATTTAAGGTATAAAGAAATTGTAGAGAGCAAACATGCTTTTGTTCAATGTTCTATAAACAATATTTTACATAATTAATAATTTTTATGATGAATGTACATGGATATCATATCTTTGACATAACTACAACCTCAAGATATATATATTTTATCAAATTAATGTATGATGTCAGCTTCGGACATCATTTTATATAATTCGCTGAATTGTAGTACTATAGAAATTTAATAGTTTATTGATTTGATGTTAAATAATCTAAGTATTTTGTGTTCATAATTTAGATCATGGTGAACAACAATTTTTGTTGTGTTCCGGAATGCAGAAGTAAATCATATTCATCTTCAGCTGAAGGAGGAAAACAAATATTTCATCGCATTCCTGTTGCTCAAAAGGGGTAAATAAGATTTCTTGCAGATAATGTAGGCTGAACTTTAGATTGTGATATTCCATAATTTTACATACAACATTCGTATGCCACAGTTGCACTATATACTTTTACCATTTGTAATAACATTTCATACTATTTTAAACATTTAGCAATGATTCTTGAAATATATTTTACAAGTATAAAATATTTATTTGTGTATGCAAATTTTGCTATTTATCTCTCAATGTAGTTTTACAGAATTGCAGTGTACATGCACAATGTTTAATGTGACTTCCACTAGATGGCAACATATATCTTAATTTTGATAGGTTCTGATGAGACAAGTTAGTGTACACCATTGTTAAATAATATGCATGCAATTTATTTTGTTAGGTTAGGAAGGGGAAGTTTGTGTACGTCCACTTTTTATAGACATATTTGGAAATGTATTGTGAAAATTGATCATACCAATTTCACATATATATCCTGCCACATGGTGGAAGTTACATTAAGCATTCGCGCATGCACACTGCGATTCTGTAGAACTTGCAGTAATTCATTGAGTAAGTGAATGTCTAATAAATAGTCAAGTTTTTCCGTAATCTAAAAAGTCATAAGAGGCATAACTATTAAAGCACAAAACCTGATCCTTCCTAGGAGCCTTTCAACTAGTCATTATGATAGTTCTGAATGTGATAACAAAATAAACAAACATATTTATACAAGTTTTAAAATTAAAGCTACAAGGTGAGTCCAACAATTTCCCTTATTGTGTGATTAATTATGTAACAAACTTATAAATTTATTGTATGCAGCATATTAATCTGATGAATAGATAAGCTATTTAAAATTATATTACTTCTCCCACATCATTATACACGTGCACATGAGGCCAGCTAGTAAGCCAAATACCTTCTAACCTTGTAATAGTTGAGTTATATGTTTCATATTGTATTAATGAAAAATTTTAAAAATAAAAAAAAAATAAAGGGATATTTGATAAGTTTTTGGGATGTCCAGAAATATCTTCCCATGGTTTTGGTAGTGAAGCATAGCTTTTGGGATTCTAGAGCAGGCCTGTTAGAACTTTCGCACAAGGTGTGAAAAGTCGGCTCCCTCTTCCTCTTTGCATGAACATGCCCTCGCTCGAAGCAACACAACTGTCTTTCCTTATCAGCTTGTCCGACATTGTAGGAGCATCTTGTCACACCTAGTAAGCATTCTTCAGTGGCCCTGTTCTAGAGGATCTCTGCTGTAGGTGGTCAACCAGTTGTTTTGATAATTCTGTTCTTTCCTCCATTCATCTCATTGCCCATATCTCACTGCCATAACACAGAACAGGTCTTGCCAAGGCCTTATACAAATGTTTTCCTGTACTTTTGTGAACTGGGGAAGGTTTCATTACTTTGTTAATTATTCCTATAGTTTTATTAGAGTATTCAAAATTTTGCTTCCTATATATCCATAACACCTTTAAATGTTAATTTATTGCCGGGATATGTCAAATCATCCACTCTTTATAAAATGTTGTTTCCCAAACATAATATAATAGTTCAAAGTGCTATGAAGTGTGTTAAATTATTACTTTTTTTTCAGATATGCAACTGTCCTGTATGCTGCTTTTGTCTATCATCTAGAAAGTGGCGTATTACAATGCAGCCAACAATGACTTTATAAATTACTACATACTAATTACTAGGGCTAGGATTTTTATAACGTAAAAACCACCGCCATATGCACAAAACATCAGTTATGACCTAAATTTTTCAAAAGTAGGCAATGCAATATAAAAAAATATGACCTAATACAGTAATATTATAATTATTTAATAAATTCAGTTGTAAAATCAATTAGTAAATCAGTTTATAATAATTAACTATGTTACGCCTAGAATAGGGCCTAACTGCCATAATAATAAAATTCTATAAAAACAGATGAAGCATATACACAAGATACTTCTGTAAAGATAGGGAATAAATAATCACCCTTAAAATGTGGATTGAAGTCTCAATCAAAATACACACAAGTGTTTTATAGATAAAAAAACTAGGGTAAAATTATAAAAAATGACTATTTCACATCAATATATTTTTCAAACTATGAAGACACGCTTACGAAATCTTATATAATATCAAAAACAACTTTGTTAGTTTCAACCTAATGGGACACTCTTACGAAAACTTATATAACCCAAACACATTAGGATAAGTAGTTAAAAACATCTTATATAACATGGCCCTGATAGAACTAGGAATATTACAAAAGATTGGGTAAGAAAATAGGGTTTCCATTAGTTTTTTGGAATGGTGAAAGGTAGAGATGAGGATATAAAAACAGGCCTTTTGAGTAGCAAAAGTCAGAACGATGTAGGGGACCGTAGGCTGTCCCCTGAGGGACGAGAGCAGCCTCTACATGGGTAAGATAACTTTTTATTATCATTCTTTTAAATGGTCATTTTTTATACATAAATTTAATTAAAGGCCCAAATGCTCCAAAGAACTTAGAATAATGACCGAAGTTGATTCTTTTAAATGATTGTTTTCTCTCCCTGAATTTATCAGTTTTAGTATTTTGACGCTTTTCAATATGGCGATTTTAGCTGATTTTAATAAGTGTTTTATATGTTTTGGTTTAATATGTCTTTATGTTTTATTTTATTTAAATAAAATATAGTAATATTTGTTTTTAACATGTTTAAATATGGAATTCATCCTCCAAAACCAAGGCCACCCACTCGGGCCAAAGACCACTTAAACTATAGAGATCTTGTACGCTACGTTACGGCCGGGCTTAACTGTCCACGCGTAACAAACTATTTATTTAAGAATAAAATGCAAATGAGAAGCAAACTGAAGTAAGTAATTCAGTTAGTTTTTGTAAATAGATAGATCATTGGTTGATTAATATCTTTGACATTGTCCGATTCCCAATAGCCAATTTTGTCAGTCCATCCAATCTCCTGGTTGTAGATGTTTCTCCTTCATGTATAAATATATTCGCTGACGCCAGGTTTTAGGTCTTCCTCTGCCTCGTCTTCCTTCAGGTTATTGTATAAAAAGCATTTATATATATTTAAGAAACATCAATCTTACCAAAAAATATATCTATACATAAAAATCTTAGCCCTACTAATTACAATAATCACACTAATAACTAATTAAACTACAGAATGAACTTGACAAATGTCTTCCATTAGTTCTTGGAAAGGGTCTGCCAATCAATTTTTGCTAAATATGATCAAACTTCAACTTAGAATAAATTTAGTTAGTGAGCAATTTATTTTGGTTAGGTTTTTAAGTTTAACACTTTGCTTAGCGTTTTAAGTTTAAGGCTTCAATATTGGGGCTATTTTGCCACACAGATGTTTGGGATGTATCTCCTGTGGTGGAACGCGTGTTCCAAAATTCTGTATATGTTGGCTGCGTCCTATGATTCCATACTGTAACTGCCAGTGCATGCATGTGGTGTATGGTAAAATTTTTTGTATTGCTTGTTCGAAATTTAATAGATCCTTTTATTCATATTATCTTAGGATAATATAGTATAATGCCTGTAATTATGAAGAAACGATTTTTTAGTATGTGTTCAATCCCAGATGAATCTTTACTTTTCGCATATTTTTTTTATTATTTACATGGCCATGTATTTAAAACAATAGTCTGAACTAATTTATGCCTGAACTTTGGCAATAAAAAAGCTATGGTACTTTACTTCTTTAAACACTGAAATAAAAAAAAGTGATTCTACAGTAAATAAATAATAGAAAATTAAAATAGCTCAGTTCCTAAATTAGTCAAATATAAGTTTAATTACGTAATATAAACATGCCAGGAAAACTTACCATGTCACTATAAATACAGAATTTTAGGACCAGTAGTGTGTTGCGATGGCTCTGAGCCAAAGTTTCTGACTACAATACCTGTCACTAAGGATTCAAACCACTTAGATGTTTTTCAGATAAGTATTTTAACATGTATTAAAATTATAAAATATTTGGGAACACATTATTTAATAAACAAAATATCTAAATATATATCATACATATTACTTCAAGTTTTTCATGTTACAAAAATAATTGTAGATGACAAGTAGAATTTAATTATATAATCTGTTGAACTTTTGTTTGCAGAGGTTGGGCATGTGAGGTTCGGAATCACAGTTCTTGGGTACATTTGTGACTTAATTCTCTCACTCCCTTTTTTTAAAAGTGTACATCTAATTAAATATAAAAATTAATTTGAACATGCAATAAATTCCAAATAGTAAAAGAAGATTGTGACAGGCATTGATGTGACTGACAAATTCTGAGGGCACAACAGGCAAATGGTAGCCTAAATCTTTGAATGCTTAATGATGATATATGTAAGAACACACACATATGTGTGTGTATTTTCTTCCCTCTCCTTCCTTTAAATCCAATGTTTGTATAAAATATTCGAGCATACGTCTCAGTTCTTGTTACAGTTGGCCTTATTGAAAAAAAACTGCATATCATCTCTATGTGTTAATTCTTCATAATTACTGAAATACATTTATTAGTGAACTATCTGTTAGCTATGTATATATATGTCTATAATAAATAAATATATCTCCTAGTTTTTATTTGGACCTTTCCTTGACAATCTGTTATCATGTTTTTGTTTATTCTAAGAAAATGTTATTTCTAAAAGAATGTGGAAGAATTAATTGGTATGAATACTTTAAATACAAGGATTAAAAATATTCTTCCAGTTTGCTAAGATTTTATTTCAAGATAAAAATGTACACCTGAATTTGTTTGGAATACATTCAGAATTGCATTGGCTAAATACAAAATATTCTTGTAAGTTGAGAAGAATTTTATGAATTAATATATTTAGGAAGTAACACAGATTAAAAAAAAAATTAAATGAATCAGATTTTACACCTCACCTCATATTTTTGTAAAATCTGGACCGGTTTGGAAGGTGAGATTGCTTTGCAATCGGTCCTGAGTTTAAAATCTGATTCATTATTATTTAATAAAAATATTTTTGAGAAGGTATTGTTAACACCTTAAATGAGAACTGAGCCACCGGGATCAACACTAACTAATTACACTTACGTCGATAGATGGAAAAAATTGCTCCGTCGATAATATAGTAAGCTGTAATCAACTAGTTTTTTCTGCCAACGCTTGAGGTCACGTTCTCTATGAGTCATTACTGAATAATTAATATAACATTATAGAATATTCGCCTGAAAGGTCCGTCTCCTCATCTTAATTAATCATTTAACTGTAGCGCTTTCGGGACTTGTCCCATCATCGGCAGGATTCAAAACTGGTGTTTCACTGAAGATCTGGTAGAGGGGGTTGCATGTATTTGGTTCGTTTTTGTTTATCAGGTTGTCGTTGTGAGCTGCTTTCATGATTTCCATCTCTTCGAGTACGTTTATCTTCGCTGGATTATTTTCTCTGTGCATTACTGTTAGGGTGTTTTCAATATTTAACATGCGATGTCCTTCATGGATAACGTGTTTTGCATAGCTTGATTTCCCTTCTGCGTGAATGAAGTCTCGAAAATGTTCTTTGAATCTGATGTTAAAACTCCTGTTTGTCCTTCCTATATAAAATTTGTTGCAGTCCTTACATGTCAGTTTATAAACTCGTTTGCTGTTGAAAATGTTATTTTCTTCAATGTTATTGTTTATTAAATTGTTTAATTTGTTATTGGTTCTGTATGCTATTTTTACGTTTTTATCGGCTTTCTTTAGTGCATTGGCTAATTTTGTCCTTTCTTTTCCTGTGTATGTAAGTGCTATCCATGTTTTCTTGTTGTTGTCAGATTCTTTTTCTAGTTTAGTTATGTTGGTTATGTTGTTCTTCCTTTTTTGTTTTTTTACGAGCTTATCTATGAACTCTTCATTATAGCCATTGGTTTTTGCCATATACTTAATGTAGTTGAGTTCTTGGATATAATTGTCTTTGCTTAATGGGAGTTTCAACATTCTACTGACTAAGCTATTAAATGTACTAATTTTCTGTTGAAAAGGGTGTGTAGAATTTTTGTTTATGGCCAGAGCATTGTTTGTGGGTTTCCGGTAGATACCGATTTCTAGTTTATTGTTATGTAGATTTTTGGTTATAGACAAATCTAAGTAGTTTATGCTGTTATTAACTTCTATTTCTTCGGTGAAAGTGATTTTTTCATGCATGTTGTTTAAGTCTTGTAATATTTCTTTTTCTTTCCTGTTTTCATTTTCATATATTACTAGTACATCATCGACATATTGTGTTATTAGTTTTATGTTGAATTTGTGTATTAGTTCCTCAAAATGTTTGTTTTCCAGTTCTTGTAGGAAGATTTCTGCCATTATTCCAGATGTAGGACTTCCCATCGGGATCCCGTCTTCTTGAATAAATAGTTCATTGTTAAATTGGAAGTAATTTTGCTTTATTGTTGTTGTTATTAGTTTATTTAACTGATTGACATAGTTATCTTCAATATTGCTGTCTGTTAGTTTTTGTTTTATTATGTTTTCTGTTTCGTTTATCGGGATATTAGTGTAGAGGTTTTTTATGTCGAATGACGTCATTTTAGTATTCCTATTGATTTCTAAATGCTGTAGTTTGTCTGCTAGTTCAAATGAGTTCTTAATTGTGTAATGATTTTCAAGTTTGACATCATTTTTCATTTTCTGAGCGACTAATTTGGAAATTTTATAGTTAGGAGCATTCATGCAATTAACAACTGGTCTAATAGGAATGTTGTCTTTATGGATTTTTGGAAGGGCTTTCATTACTGGTGGTGAGGCAGTATTATTTACCCATTTGGTGTTTTTGAATTTATTACGCTCATTATTGGTTGTGTTGGTGATTAGAGGGCACGATGTTAGTGCTTCTTTTATTTGTCTGCTAAACTTTCCTGTGGGATTTTTTTTCTATTTTTTTGAAATTGTTTTCTTTTATAAATTGCTTGGTTTTATTGATGTATTCCTTCCTTTTTCATAATAACTATTGTGTTGCCCTTGTCGGCTTTTGTGTGTATTATATTATTGTTCCTAAATTTTGTTTTTATTTTAGAGATGTTCTTGAGAGTTTGTTTATCTTTGATGTTTATTGTTGGTGGAGTTTCTTTTATGACTTTAGCTGCTTCGTATCTAATATGATTTTTGTTATTAATGTTAAGTTTATTTATTGCAATTTCAGTTTCAGTAATTAAATTTTGTTGTGTTCTTTTTGCGTTGTGTGTAGGGAAATTGAATTTGTATCCCTTTTCTAGCAAGTCTGTTTCCTGTTTGTTGAATTTTATTTTTGTAAGGTTTGTAATTCTTTCATCTTCAAAATTGTGTGATTTGTTATGTTTTAGATATGTGTTGTGTTGCATGGCCTTTAATTTAGTTAGCTTCTTGTTCATTGGTTTCATATTTATTGTACATAACAATAACAAAAAATCAAAATTACTTCCAATTTAACAATGAACTATTTATTCAAGAAGACGGGATCCCGATGGGAAGTCCTACATCTGGAATAATGGCAGAAATCTTCCTACAAGAACTGGAAAATAAACATTTTGAGGAACTAATACACAAATTCAACATAAAACTAATAACACGATATGTCGATGATGTACTAGTAATATATGAAAATGAAAACAGGAAAGAAAAAGAAATATTGCAAGACTTAAACAACATGCATGAAAAAATCACTTTCACCGAAGAAATAGAAGTTAATAACAGCATAAACTACTTAGATTTGTCTATAACCAAAAATCTACACAACAATAAACTAGAAATCGGTATCTACCGGAAACCCACAAACAATGCTCTGGCCATAAACAAAAATTCTACACACCCTTTTCAACAGAAAATTAGTACATTTAATAGCTTAGTCAGTAGAATGTTGAAACTCCCATTAAGCAAAGACAATTATATCCAAGAACTCAACTACATTAAGTATATGGCAAAAACCAATGGCTATAATGAAGAATTCATAGATAAGCTCGTAAAAAAACAAAAAAGGAAGAACAACATAACCAACATAACTAAACTAGAAAAAGAATCTGACAACAACAAGAAAACATGGATAACACTTACATACACAGGAAAAGAAAGGACAAAATTAGCCAATGTACTAAAGAAAGCCGATAAAAACGTAAAAATAGCATACAGAACCAATAACAAATTAAACAATTTAATAAACAATAACATTGAAGAAAATAACATTTTCAACAGCAAACGAGTTTATAAACTGACATGTAAGGACTGCAACAAATTTTATATAGGAAGGACAAACAGGAGTTTTAACATCAGATTCAAAGAACATTTTCGAGACTTCATTCACGCAGAAAGGAAATCAAGCTATGCAAAACACGTTATCCATGAAGGACATCGCATGTTAAATATTGAAAACACCCTAACAGTAATTCACAGAGAAAATAATCCAGCGAAGATAAACGTACTCGAAGAGATGGAAATCATGAAAGCAGCTCACAACTACAGCCTGATAAACGAAAACGAACCAAATACATGCAACCCCCTCTACCAGATCTTCAGTGAAACACCAGTTTTGAATCCTGCCGATGATGGGACAAGTCCCGAAAGCGCTACAGTTAAATGATTAACTATGTTGAGGAGACGGACCTTTCAGGTGAATATTCTATAATTTTATATTAATTTTGAATAAACCTCAACGGAACACATCATGAATCTTATAAAAGTTGATTATGCAGCCAGTCAGGCTAAAATTAAACACAAGTATTCTAACCTCAAAACGCAACTTCACAAAACGATCGCGAACATACACTTCAATAAAGAATGCTTAAAACACAATGTAATACCTAACTACGCTAAAAATAAAAATAAAAAACAGAAATAATACAGCAACAAAAGTACAAAAACAGGCCGAAATTAATTGGATAAAAAACGAAATCAGATTCCTACACATAAAGAAGCAAAACATCAACAACCAGCTATACTACTACACACAAGAAGCCGCTTTGCTATTCGGAAAATGTTGGACAATCATAGAAAACCAAATTCACGAAAACATTAATAATAACATGTACAATGAACAAGAAGATAACTAAATTAAAGGCCATGCAACACAACACATATCTAAAACATAACAAATCACACAATTTTGAAGATGAAAGAATTACAAACCTTACAAAAATAAAATTCAACAAACAGGAAACAGACTTGCTAGAAAAGGGATACAAATTCAATTTCCCTACACACAACGCAAAAAGAACACAACAAAATTTAATTACTGAAACTGAAATTGCAATAAATAAACTTAACATTAATAACAACAATCATATTAGATACGAAGCAGCTAAAGTCATAAAAGAAACTCCACCAACAATAAACATCAAAGATAAACAAACTCTCAAGAACATCTCTAAAATAAAAACAAAATTTAGGAACAATAATATAATACATACAAAAGCCGACAAGGGCAACACAATAGTTATTATGAAAAAGGAAGAATACATCAATAAAACCAAGCAATTTATAAAAGAAAACAATTTCAAAAAAATTGAAAAAGATCCCACAGGAAAGTTTAGCAGACAAATAAAAGAAGCACTAAAATCGTGCCCTCTAATCACCAACACAACCAATAATGAGCATAATAAACACAAAAACGCCAAATGGGTAAATAATACTCCCTCACCACCAGTAATGAAAGCCCTTCCAAAAATCCATAAAGACAACATTCCCATTAGACCAGTTGTTAATTGCATGAATGCTCCTAACTATAAAATTTCCAAATTAGTCGCTCAGAAAATAAAAAATGATGTCAAACTTGAAAATCGTTACACAATTAAGAACTCATTTGAACTAGCAGACAAACTACAGCATTTAGAAATCAATAGGAATACTAAAATGACGTCATTCGACATAAAAAAACCTCTACACTAATATCCCGATAAACGAAAAAGCAAACATAATAAAACAAAAACTAACAGACAGCAAACTTGAAGATAACTATGTCAATCAGTTAAATAAACTAATAACAACAACAATAAAGCAAAATTACTTCCAATTTAACAATGAACTATTTATTCAAGAAGACGGGATCCCGATGGGAAGTCCTACATCTGGAATAATGGCAGAAATCTTCCTACAAGAACTGGAAAATAAACATTTTGAGGAACTAATACACAAATTCAACATAAAACTAATAACACGATATGTCGATGATGTACTAGTAATATATGAAAATGAAAACAGAAAAGAAAAAGAAATATTACAAGACTTAAACAACATGCATGAAAAAATCACTTTCACCGAAGAAATAGAAGTTAATAACAGCATAAACTACTTAGATTTGTCTATAACCAAAAATCTACACAACAATAAACTAGAAATCGGTATCTACCGGAAACCCACAAACAATGCTCTGGCCATAAACAAAAATTCTACACACCCTTTTCAACAGAAAATTAGTACATTTAATAGCTTAGTCAGTAGAATGTTGAAACTCCCATTAAGCAAAGACAATTATATCCAAGAACTCAACTACATTAAGTATATGTCAAAAACCAATGGCTATAATGAAGAATTCATAGATAAGCTCGTAAGAAAACAAAAAAGGAAGAACAACATAACCAACATAACTAAACTAGAAAAAGAATCTGACAACAAGAAAACATGGATAACACTTACATACACAGGAAAAGAAAGGACAAAATTAGCCAATGCACTAAAGAAAGCCGATAAAAACGTAAAAATAGCATACAGAACCAATAACAAATTAAACAATATAATAAACAATAACATTGAAGAAAATAACATTTTCAACAGCAAACGAGTTTATAAACTGACATGTAAGGACTGCAACAAATTTTATATAGGAAGGACAAACAGGAGTTTTAACATCAGATTCAAAGAACATTTTCGAGACTTCATTCACGCAGAAGGGAAATCAAGCTATGCAAAACACGTTATCCATGAAGGACATCGCATGATAAATATTGAAAACACCCTAACAGTAATGCACAGAGAAAATAATCCAGCGAAGATAAACGTACTCGAAGAGATGGAAATCATGAAAGCAGCTCACAACTACAGCCTGATAAACGAAAACGAACCAAATACATGCAACCCCCTCTACCAGATCTTCAGTGAAACACCAATTTTGAATCCTGCCGATGATGGGACAAGTTCCGAAAGCGCTACAGTTAAATGATTAATTAAGTTGAGGAGACGGACCTTTCAGGTGAATATTCTATAATTTTATATTAATTTTGAATAAACCTCAACGGAACACATCATGAATCTTATAAAAGTTGATCACTGAATAACATTGCCGCTGGTCATCTCTATACATAGAGAAACTTCGATCTCTATAGTGGTTTTTCTCTGGTCGGAGTCGATATCCAGGCCGACTACATAAAATTCCATCTCCATCCATCTGGGTTTTCTCTGCTCGGAGGTTTATGTTGTTTATGTCCCATGGTATATGTTGGCAACTCCGCCATTGCCGGTCCCAAGCCCGGATGAGAAAGGAGGAGGGGGAGGAGTAACACATCGTAAAAAAACCTTGGTTCAGTTGGCCCGGCTGATAGTACCATGTGAGGGCCCCTTGCCAGGGAACGGTGAAGACCTCAACGGCAATGAAGGCGGAGAGGGATACCCTTAATACGGCAGATTTGGCGGAAGAGGCACCCTACCCTCACTCAGGGGAAGAGAGAGGAACCGCTGCCTTGCGGAGAAGGAGAAACTTAAAAGGCTAAGGGAGCATCCCCTACAGAAAAGCATGCCTGTCCAAGAGGCATTGAGGTGTGGCAACCCCACCACTGGACTTACCCAACTATAGGCTGGTAACCTATAATGGGGAAAACTTTGAATACTCGAAAGACTACAAGAAATAAGCAGGCGGATAATAAAACTATGACGACAGGCAAAGAACAAAGGATTTATGATTACTGGAATTTGGCAACCTGGAACGTAAGAGGACTTAATAAAAAAGATGAAGAATTGGTAGAGGAATTGAAGAAAAGACAAATAGACATACCTGTTATTAGTGAGACAAAAAAGAAAGGAAGAGGATCAACAGAAATGGGAGATTATCATATGATCTATTCAGGAGTAGAAAAGACAGAAAGAGCCAAATCTGGAATTGCTATTTTAATAAAACAAAATTGGAGGAAAAAAATAACAACTTATTCCTGGATAAGTGACAGAATAGTAACATTAAGATTAAAGTTAGGAAGAGATAATTTAACAATAATAGGAATATATGCCCCATCTACTGGAAATAAAAAGGAAGCAGAGAAATTCTATAATGAATTACAAGATATAAAGGATAGAATAAATAAAAATGACCAGATAGTAATATTAGGAGACTTCAATGCCAGAATTGGAAATAAAACCATTAAAGATTTAATTGGCCCACATGGAGAAAAATGAAGTAAATGATAAAGGGATAATTTTAAGAGATTTTTGTATGTATAACCAGCTACGAATTACAAATACATTTTTCAAACATAAAGAAATACATAAGTTTACTTGGATGAGTCGGGGATCCAGATCTATAATAGATTACATAATAGCTAACAGAAAATTTTGGACACAAATAATGGATACGAGAGTCTATAGGGGGACAGAAATAGATTCTGATCACTTTTTAGTGGTTGGAAAAATTAGAACGAACAAACCTTATTTTAGAAGGAAAGTAGAAAAGAAATCAGAAAACGAAAAATACAAAGTACAGCTGTTAGAACAAGATAGTATAAGACAGTTATATGAAAATCGAATAAAACAAAACTAGAAACCAAGAGTTGGAGATGTAGAAATAGATTGGATAAAATTAAAAGAATCAATAAAAAAAGCAGCAAATGAATGTTTGGGAACTTCCAAAAATATACCAAAAAATCGATTGAAAGTTTGGAATGAAGAAATAAAAGAAGCAATCAGTAATAAGAAGATAGCTTATTTAAAATGGCTTAATTCTGGGACTATTAATGATAGAATAGATTACAAACACAAAAGAGCAATAGTCAGAAAATTATCTAGAAAATTAAAAAATGAAGGATGGGAAAGTTTCATAAAAAATATAGAAAGAGATGTCACAGGAGCAAAAAGATATGGTTTCAAAGTATTCCAGCGATTAAAAGAAGATTGTACGGATAAATTGGCTATAAATGGAATGACAGCAGAACAATGGACACGGCATTTCAGACAGTTGTTATATGCAGAGGAAGAAGAAACAAATACACCTCCCTGTCCCACAGAAGAATGCTATAACATTGGATGAAATGATAGAAACTATCAAGAAAATGAAAAACAGAAAAGCTAGTGGAGTAGATGGTATACCAATGGAGCTTTGGAAATATGGTGGGAAACCACTCTATATTAGATTGGTACAAATTTTTAATGATATATGGGCACATGGAATAATACCTCAGGACTGGAAAACATCATTAGTAATACCCATCCATAAGAAAGGAGAAAAAAGGAACTGTTCAAATTATAGAGGTATATCATTGTTGACAACAGCATCTAAAATATATACATCCATTTTAAAACGAAAACTCCAGAAAATTACAGAAGATAAAATTGGAGAGGAACAATGTGGATTCCGAAAAGGCCGATCGTGTATCGATGCTATATTTGTTATAAAACAACTAATTGAGAAGTGGAAATAATTTAATATCCCCCTATATATATTATTTTTAGATTTTGAAAAGGCCTATGATAGAGTCAAACGGGACATAATGTGGAAAATATTGGAAAGCTACCAAGTCCCCAATAATCTAATAAATGCTATAAAAAGTTTATATGAAACCACATTTATAAAAGTAAAGTTAGATCATGGGAAAATAACAGATAAATTTGAAATTAACCAAGGTTTAAGACAGGAATGTGGACTATCTCCATTACTGTTTATTCTATATCTAAATAAAATTGTCCAGGAGTGGAAAAAACTAAACCCCCCAGGAGTAAAAATATGTAGAGGGAATCAAATACAAACAATAATCTTCGCAGATGATCAAGTACTTCTAGCGGAGAATGAAGATGATTTGCAGAGATCAATGTTTAAATTGCAGAATACCCTAGAAAAATACAACATGAAATTATCTGAAAATAAAACCAAATCCATGGCAATCACTGGAAAGGAACTTTCGAGAGTAAAAATAATAATAAATAATAAACCAATAGAACAAGTAACACACTTTAATTATTTAGGTAATAATATATCACAGTTTCATAATCAAAAAGATGTGGAAACAAATTTAGAAAAATATAACAGATTAAATGGTATAATTAGGAGAAATTTTGGAAAACAAATGAGGAAAGAAATCCAATTGAGATTTCATAATGCCATAGCCAAACCTGCTCTACTATACGGAAGTGAATGCTGGACACTTCGAGCAAAAGATAAATCCCGCATTAATAGTTCACAAATGAGATTCCTCCGATCACTAACTGGAGTAACATTAAGGGATAGAATGAAAAGTGATGAGATAAGGATGCAGTGGAATAGTAGGGAAATGGTTGAACATATACAAAATTATCATAAGTAATGCCACGAGTGATTTCCAAATTATCGATAAATTCACGACTCACGAAGTGAGGAGTGAATTTATCTAGAGAATTTGGAAATCAAGAGTGGCATTTGTTAGGACTATTTAACGAATAAAATTAAGCTGTTTACTCACAAATCATTATTTAACTGTAGTTATTTCAAAATATTTATATATTTAATGCAAACGGCGATGTTTGAAAACAAATGAGAAACGATAGGTACGCTTCTACTGCTTCTTTTGTTTATCACTGCAACCAGATCATACTATTTATTGCCAAAGGAACGCAATATTGTAAGAATGCTCTCTAGTGGAGAAAAAATGAAACATCAATCTGTATATTAATTCATTTCTGATGTCGTATGATGTAAATATTACAATTATATTTTTCTGGATTATTACCTGGGAAAAAATACATTTAAGAAAGTCAAACAGTGGTTTCTTTTTTTGGTGGTATAATAAATTGCTACAAATGTTGACATGTATGCACTATATATACAATCTGGTAGCCATATTTCTTATAGGCTCAGTCACTGCAAAATAACGGTCAGACCTGTTCAGAATATTAAAAAGGAGGAGCTTTGTTTAATATATGGTAATTATAACACTGATAAATATTTCGTGAAACACGACTCTGATTGGTTGTAAAACAGAAATCATTGAAACGTGATTGGTCATTGACTCCCATTTGGGGCATGAGTTAAATAGTCAGATTAAATGGTTCCAACACGTCCAGAGAATGTCAAATTCCCGTTTACCAAAGATGATTTACCACCTCAACCCTAATGGCAAAAGAGACCTCGGAAGACCCTTCAACCGATGGAAGGATCAGTTTTTGTAGTCGCAGAACGGGCATCATCACCCATTACTGCATTCGGAAGAAGAAGAAGGTTTATGTTGGCTACATTAGAACAAAGATAGAAAATGGATGAAAAACAATATGGTTTCTTCATCAACACGCTTCGTATACACTTCATTATTTAAATATATATATAATCGAAAAATCATTAGTAATACGTTTTAAATATAGTGAATGTTATGAGAAATGAAGCCGTGAAAATAAAATATGATAGGATCTGGTTAAGGTAGGTATTTTAAAATATGCATCCCATTTTGGAAACTTGAGTCAAATGGCTTTTCTGTAAATATTTAACAGCCATGTATCCACGATAATCCTGAGAATTAAGAAGAGAGAATGTCGCAAATTCGAGGTATATTATTTCCATGTTCTATTATCTGAATTGACTTTTAACATAACCTCACTTCCGAAATCTCACCAAAATGGCGCCGAAAGGTTGCCGGTACCAGTTCAGAACACCATAGGTGTTCAATTGAACGTAGAAAATGACGACAAAGATCGGGTGAGGTAGGTTATATGCACATCACAATTCTACACGTACATTCTTATGCCACTGATGCACTAAACACGTTTTGGGAAAATGTCGGTTTTATGTCTCTCAGGAATTCTTCTAAGTTCCACATAATCGCAGCGCGCATGCGCGAGCTGCTGTAATGGTTAATATACACCCCGTTAGATGGCTCTGCAGTCGGCATCACCAACGTTGGGAATAGATTTCCAAATGAAAAAAAAAATGGACGTTAACTAACTTGCCATTTTCTAACTAAAGAAAACAATTTACATGCATATTATTTCTTCCCAAATGCTTAAAAATGGACGTAAACCAACTTCCCATTTCCTAACGTAGCAAAGCAATTTACATGTGTACTATTTAATGAACTATAAACTAATTTTACGTACACTAACACTAAATATAATTTTGAATTATTTTTCAAATGGTGGCAACGTTGGAACAACATGGGAAAGTAGCAAGGAAGTAATGTATCCACGATCATGTTTTACGTAAATATATAAATATAAAATATTGTGAAGAAAGCTTGAAGATCACTGCAAAATGTTTAAAACAGTACAAAACGTGTTTACAAGTGTTTAGTGCATCAGTGGCATAAGAATGTAAGTGTAGAAATGTGAGAGACATAAAACCGACTACATCCACGTTTTGTACTGTTTTGAACATTTTGCAACGATCTTCAAGCTTTCTTTACAATATTTTATATTTATATATTTACGTAAAACATAATCGCGGATACATTAATTACTTGCTACTTTCCATGTTGTTCCAACGTTGCCACCATTTGAAAATAATTTCAAACCATATTTAGTGTTAGTGTACGTAAAATTAGTTTATAGTTCATTAAATAGTACGCATGTTAATTGTTTTGTTACATTAGGAAATGGGAAGTTGGTTTACGTCCATTTTTTAAGTATTTGAGAATAAATATGCATGTAAATTATTTTCTTTATTTAGGAAATGACAAGTTAGTTAACGTCCATTTTTTTATGCATTTGGAAATTTAGGATAAGCTATACTTACCATCGTACATAAATTCTTCTAAGTTCTATAGAATCTCAGTGCGCATGCGCTAGTGCTTCCTGTAATCCCAGAAAGATAAATGCAACCTCAGCAGTTGGCGGTATATGTATGTGAAATCAGTATGACCAACATTGACACAAAATCCCCAGAACTTGTCTAAAAATGTATAATTAACACAAAATGGACTAGTGGAAATATGATTTTGCATGGTAACTGTCCGACATTTTGAATTTTTCATAGAATAACAGATATGAAGAGGTATTGTTTATTTTTTATCATTTCACTCACCTCATACTTCATATGAAGTATGAGGTGAGTGAAATGATAAAAAATAAACAATATTAAAGAACCTCATAGTGTTATTTCCTATCTACATAACTTAATGAAGAGGTAATTTATTTTACGTATCAAATCACATTTAAAAGGCAAGGAACCTAAAAGCTAACCAAACCTAAATCAATTACTCTAACGTAGGTTAAATCCAGGGAACGTGGAATCACATTTAAAAAGCAAGGGCTGTTGTAGGGTTCAGGTCGCAAAAAATTTTCAATTTAATATCTTATTCCACTGATGCACTAAACACTTTTAGGATATGCTACACTTCGGGTCGCACGAAAATTTTTCTAAGTTCTATAGAATCGCAGTGCGCATGCGCTAGTGCTCCAATTATCCCAGGTAGATAAATGCAACCTCCAGCAGTTGGCGGTATATATATGAGAAATCAGTATGACCAACATTGACACAAAATTCCCAGAACTTGTCTAAAAATGTATAATTAACACGAAATGAACTAGTGGAAATATGATTTTACGTGGTAACCGTCCGATATTTTGAATTTTTCATAGAATAACAGATATGAAGAGGTAATTTATTTTACATATCAAATCACATTTAAAAAGCAAGGAACCTAAAAGCTAACCAAACCTAAATCAATTACTGTAACACAAATCAATTACTCTAACGTAGGTGAAATCCAGGGAACGTGGAAATGGTTGGCAACATCTGGAGTATTTTGGGTTGTTGATGGTGGCAATGCTGGAACAACATCGGAAGAGGAGGGAAAATAGCAGTAAGCAATGTAGCACGACCATGTTTTACGTAAATATATAAATATAAAAAGAAGATCGTTGCAACATTGGAAGATGTTTAAAATGTGTTTAAAAGTGTTGCAAAATGTTTTAAACGTGTTTAAAAGTGTTTAATGCATCAGTGGAATAAGATATTAAATTGAAAAATTTTTGCGACCTGAAGTGTACAACAGCCCACTTTTAAACACGTTTAAAACATTTTGCAACACTTTTAAACATCTTCCAATGTTGCAACAATCTTTTTTTTTATATTTATATATTTACATAAAACATGGTCGTGCTACATTGCTTTACTTGCTACTCTCTGCTATTTTCCCTCTTCCTATGTTGTTCCAGCGTTGCCACCATCAACAACCCAAAATACTCCAGATGTTGCCAACCACATCCACGTTCACTGGATTTCACCTACGTTAGAGTAATTGATTTGTGTTACAGTAATTGATTTAGGTTTGGTTAGCTTTTAGGTTCCTTGCTTTTTAAATGTGATTCCACGTTCCCTGGATTTCACCTACGTTAGAGTAATTGATTTGTGTTACAGTAATTGATTTAGGTTTGGTTAGCTTTTAGTCCCTTGCTTTTTAAATGTGATTTGATACGTAAAATAAATTACCTCTTCATATCTGTTATTCTATGAAAAATTCAAAATATCGGACGGTTACCACGTAAAATCATATTTCCACTAGTTCATTTCGTGTTAATTATACATTTTTAGACAAGTTCTGGGAATTTTGTGTCAATGTTGGTCATACTGATTTCACATACATATACTGCCAACTGCTGGAGGTTGCATTTATCTACCTGGGATAATTGGAGCATTAGCGCATGCACACTGCGATTCTATAGAACTTAGAAGAATTTTCTTGCGACCCCAAGTGTAGCATATCCAAAGCAAGGAATCTAAAAGCTAACCAAACCTAAATCAATTACTCTAACATAGGTGAAATCCAGGGAACGTGGAATCACATTTAAAAAGCAAGGAACCTAAAAACTAACCAAACCTAAATCAATTACTGTAACACAAATCAATTACTCTAACGTAGGTGAAATCCAGGGAACGTGGAAGTGATGTTGGCAACATCTGGAGTATTTTGGGTTGTTTATGGTGGCAACGTTGGAACAACATAGGAAGGGGAGGGAAAATAGCCGAAAGTAGAAAGTAAGCAATGTAGCACGACCATGTTTTACGTAAATATATAAATATAAAAAAAAGATAGTTGCAACATTGGAAGATGTTTAAAACGTGTTTAAAAGTGTTGCAAAGTGTTTTAAACGTGTTTTAAAAGTGTTTAGTGCATCAGTGGCATAAGAAATAAGATTGAACATTTTGTGTGACGGTTTGTATAGCACACCCGAAATTTATTCCCAAAGTTGGTAACGCCGACTGCAGAGCTATCTACCAGAGGCTATATATTAACCATTACAGCAACTACCGTAACTCGCGCGATTCTGTGGAACTTAGAAGAATTCGTCTGAGACATATAACCGACCTTTTCCCAAAGATCTTGTAGAAAGTACCACCAAGGTATTAAACATAGACTCAATTCTGGAAATGCAGTGGCACCAACTTTTTAAAAATAATGGGTGGGCTCAAAGTGAAATGAATGTAAAATTGAATTAAGACAATAAAATGTATGGGTGAGGTGGGTTATATGCCCATCACAATTCTACACGTACATTCTTATGCCACTGATGCACTAAACACTTGTAAACACGTTTTGTACTGTTTTAAACATTTCAAGCTTTCTTTACAATATTTTATATTTATATATTTACGTAAAACATGATCGTGGATACATTACTTACTTGCTACTTTCCCATGTTGTTCCAACGTGGCCACCATTTGAAAATATTTTCAAACCATATTTAATGTACGTAAAATTAGTTTATAGTTTATTAAATAGTACGCATGTAAATTGTTTTGTTAGATTAGGAAATGGGAAGTTGGTTTACGTCCATTTTTTTAAGCATTTGGGAATAAATAATATGCATGTAAATTGTTTTCTTTAGTTAGGAAATGGCAAGTTAGTTAACGTCCATTTTTTTTTTTTTTGCATTTGGAAATTCATTCCCAAAGTTGGTAACGCCGACTGCAGAGCCATCTACCAGAGGCTATATTAACCATTACAGCAACTTGCGCATGCGCACTGCGATTCTCTGGAACTTAGAAGAATTCGTCTGAGACATATATCAGACCTTTTCCAAATATACAAATCAATCATATTAGTTAATACTGTATATACCTATTCACTTATAAAAATGTTTAAATGAAGTATGAAGGATGTAATAAATTGACACTAGAAAATTTCGGTGATTCAGTGGTTACTTTTAATCTCTATTAAAAATGCTGCTTCAATTTTAATAACTGTGAATTAATTTTGTTGAACTTGTATTGATTAGAGCCTACAGAACAGGCCCGTGAATCATTATAGGGAGATTTGGACGCAATATTTTTAAAATTTTTTTTCCACATAGTACTGTGGTCATCTTAAGACAGCGCCACTGTCGCTATTATATCGATTCTTGACGTATGACGTACAAATAATTCGAGTTCTAAAATCAAATAAATTTAAATAAATCAACGGTGGAATTGTTATGTACTGTACGAAGAGAAGTTTGAGGTTGAATATAATATAATATTATTGATCCATCGAAGTTAATTGTTAAATTAATTAATTATCTACAATCCGAAGGATAAAGTGAAGCTGGGAAATACAGCTAATGGAAGGTAGGTGAATGATTACATATGGTATAATTTTTCCCAAAATTTTTACTTCTGAAAACAGTGTTTTCAAATAATAGGCCTAACTGTGAATTATGCAAATTGGCACGCCGTATATTTTGTTTGCATCATGACATTAGAATACCCCTTAAAAAAATAGGCCTACCTCATTCATTTTTATTTCTTAGACTGTAATATGTGTACTTATTCGTCATTATTTCTTTCACAGAATAAACGAGGCTGTAAAGATCAAATCCTATGTCTGTATTTTCATATGACAGTGATTGGGAAGTCTACATGTGTATAAAATTTTAGGTAAGTAAATTTGAGGTACTCAGAGTGGATCTAATGCTGCTACCTTCATTTTACTAACTTTTAAGTTTCATTCTTTTTGTTTGGTGTTTCTTATTAGATTAAGTTATGAAAGTGAGATAGCATTATTCAGAACACCCATAAGTGTAAAAATTAATCGTAAAAGATAACAGAAATTTAGGATAAAGTTCCCATTATGTGACAAAAAAATGAAAACTAATAATTTTAAGTCCTGCAGAATAATAGTGCACATGTGCAAACATTGATAAAAAGTTTATAGAGTTATATTGCTAGATGGAATCACGTAGATGTGAAATTGATATGACCAACCTTTGCAATAAATTCCCCTTCCTAACCTAACTAAACAATTTACATGCATATTATTTAATTAAATGTTCACTAACGTTTTAGCATCGGAACCTAACAAAATGAAATGAGTGAACATCCATTTTTGAATGTTGATTATATTCGAATTTCACAGATATCTCCACCATTTAGTAGATGTTCATTTAAGCGTTTGTGCATATGCACAACAAATCTGCATAACTTTGAAGAAATCATTGCATACATAGATAAACATTTAATAATTGTAAAAAAGTTATAAGTATTGTTGCAAGTGTTTAAAATAATATGAAATGTTAGTAAAGGCAGAAGAAGTACGTAGAGCAACAGTATTAAAAGAATATACTATGGAAACTGAAGGGTAAGGTAATCTAAAGTTGAGCCAAAAAAAAAAATCCAAGTCTAAGTAGATCCATACACATTTGCCAACAGATAAAACTGGATATAATTTCGAATCATACGAACCGTCAACATACACAGCATATTAGAATGCTCGTTGCCAACCAGAGGAGAAACATTCCAAAATTAAAGACTTAAACTTAAAAAAGAAAGTAAATAAACACTGAACGGTAATAAGGAAGATAGTGTAATCATTATTATTAGTTTATTTATGGTATTTGTATTCCGTTCTTTTAAGTAAAGTATTTTCAGGTATTGTAATTTCAATTTTCAATGCAAGTTTTGACTGCTTGTGAAATTTTACAAAAAAAAACTTTAAAATATTTAAGTGTATACATGTACATAATCCATATACAATGGTTCGAGATCATATTGTGTGAAGTCCATCTTTTTACAATTCTTGTTGTGAATGTTACACTACCATAGCCATTTGATAATAAATCAGGAATTCAATATTTTGATCAGTAACACCTTTGGAAAATTGGAGTGTGAAATTCTTGGTTTTTTTTTTTTCAATGTCCATAGATATGGGACATTGACATAACTAGAATTCTAAATAAAACACTTAACTTAGAATAGTATGATCCTAGATCGTCAATATATATATAAGAGTTGGGAATACCTTTATTGTGAAGGACATTGACAAATATTATATATACAGTGAGTTTCACTCGACTTGCGGCCACTAGCATAGACACTTCATGGGCAGCGTGAGTTGATGACTCAATGCATGCAGTCACGTTTCCACTATCAGCCGCAGGTCGAGTGAAACTCACTGTATATGTATATATACTTATATGTATATATTAACTTTTTTATTTATTTTTTTCAGGCTCTACAGTAGGTGTAAAGAAGTTGCACTTCAAGAATATCTACAAGTGTATTGCAAGAACATACCAGTACATTATAGACTATGCAGAAAAGTGATTGTGTTTTATTAAAAACAAATTTTTGAACTATTATAGAATATATTTTAAATTACAAATTTTAAAATTATGTTAATATTGTGTCATGTAAATTTGAATTCATCCTTACTTCTACCTCGTTGATAACTTTCTATGTCTTTTATAACATTTATTTAACATGTGCAAAAAAATCTTAATATGAAGTGTTGGTTGGTTGGTATCTAATGTCGAGCACTTGATAATGAAATCATTCGCTCTCTTGCACTCCAATATTTAGCAGAAAGGCTGGTCTCTTCTACAAAAGCTGGACAACGGAGGAGATGGTTTCTTTCCATATCTTCATTTAAATTGCAAAAAGGGCATTTAGGTGAATCTGTTATGCCAATTCTGTGTAGGTGTTTATTCAAGCAGTCATGTCCCGTTAGCAGTCTGAATGTTGCTACTGCAGATTTTCTTTGTAATGTAGTAATGTCATAAGCTTGTAGATTTTCCCATTCCTTTCCAGATGTTTTGGTGGTGTATTCTTCTCTAAGTTTATTGATGTATTTATTTGAGATAATTCTTTTGATAGAGTGAAAGGAAACTGGAGCAGAAGTTGGGTTTGAAACAATTTTGCTACCCTTCTTGGCTAGAAAATCGGCTATTTCATTGCCTGTCACTCCACAATGGGCCGGAATCCATTGAAGTACAACTTTTTTATGTAGACGGGATAAATGTTTTATCATTTTGTGACATTCGATAATTTTGATGCTTTTGGGTGTTGTGTCTCGTGTTATAGCAAGAATGGCTGCTTTGGAGTCACATAGAATTACAACTTTTGTAAATTTTTGGATGTGATATAAAAGATTTTGTAAACTTAAGAAAATTGCTAGAATTTCGCCATCAAAGTTTGTTGAATTTGTGTTTAGTTTACGATAAAAGGAAAAAAGTGGACATACTGCACCAGCACCAGTGCCACCATCATTTGGTAGGCTGGAGCCATCTGTAAAAATATGTATCCATTCAGGAGCTGGGTATCTTAGATTTATCATTTCCAGTGACATTTGTTTTAAAATATATGGAGGAGTTTCAGATTTCTTGATGTCTTCTGTTAAATGAAGGTTATATTCGATTTCCAAAAATTCTAGAGGGTTGTTTCTCATCTGCATATTTTCTTTTGAATGTGGAAGTTGCAATTTCTGTTTGATTTCTTGTACAATGCTTAGGAAGCTTTGCTGAGATTTTAAACATACTTGTGGTTTTCTTTGGGTCCAGTTATTATGGGGTAGCCTTAAAAATTTTTCATACTGTGTGACTGCTGTTTTCTCAATTTCAGATGCTATGTTTGGGTTATTTGTTAAGATTTGCATGGCAGTGATTGGTGTTGTTTTAACGGCTCCTGTTATCAGACGGAGGATTTGGTTCTGCAATTTATTAAGTTTTTCCACTTTAGTAGTTACTAGGATTTCTTCACAATATTGAAGTACAGGTTTTATGTACATTTGGTAGAAGGTGTTTAGGGTTTGTGTGTTGCAACCCCACTTTTTCCCTGCTAATCGTTTTAATAATGGTAACCTTGTTTCTATCTTTGTACATATATTCTCCATGTGTTTCTTCCATGTTAATTTTGTGTCCAGAGTTATTCCTAAATATTTTGCTTCATGTGTTTGAGTTAATAATTCACCCTCCAATTTCAGAGTGATGGGTAGTGGTTTCTTTCTTAATGTAAATAGTTGATAATTTGTTTTCTGTATATTTATCTTCATTAAGTTCTGGGATGTCCAATTCTCTAACTGTATTAGTGATTGTTGGGCTATGGTTATTAATTGTTGACTTTGGTTTTTCGGTTTGGAGACCCATATTACAACATCATCAGCAAAAAGTAGGGTTTTCGTTTCGAGCTTTTCTATATGCTTAGGTAGATCATTAATGTAGATATTGAAGAGAATGGTACTGAGTACAGAACCCTGTGGTAAACCTCGATGTGTTTGTTGGTATTTAGAGAGGTGATTATTATACTTTGTAGCGATGAACCGTTGGATGAGAAAATTGCTGATCCAGAGTAGCATATTCCCTTGAATGCCTAAAGTCTGCATTTTTTCTAATAATTTATATCTCCAAATAGAGTCATATGCTCCTTGGAAATCAACGAACATTGCCAGAGTGTCTTCTTTTCTGTTGAAACTGTCTTTAATAGCTTGACTTAGGTGTACAATTTGTTGATTTGTTGATTGTAATTCTCTAAATCCAGCTTGATTGGGTGAAAGTAAATTATTGGTTTCTAAATACCAATTTAATCGATTTGAAATCATTTTTTCCATAGTTTTAACAATTACACTAGTTAGTGCTATTGGGCGATAATTTGAAAAAGTATTTGTTGATTTTTTTTGTTTTCGAAATAGGTATTATAATAGCTTTTTTCCAATCATCAGGAACTTTTGTGTTCCAAGAAAGATTATAAAGGGAGAGCAATTGAGTTTTGGCTTTATTGCCAAGGTGTTTGAGAAATTCTGCATGTATATTATCTGCTCCTGGAGATTTGTTTGATTTTAAACTATTAATGGCTATGTTTAACTCTTTAATGTTGAAATTCTTATTAAAGATATTATCTTTTGTACTGCTTGTTGATTTTATGTAATTTTTTAGGTTCTCTTTTATTGTTTTTTGTTCTTTTTTGTTCTCTGAGGACAAAGTATAGGTGTTAGCGTAGTGTTTGTTGAATTTGTTGGCTATTTCACTTTCATTTGTAATCTGTTTGTTGTTGTGGATAAATGGTGTTTTTTGCCGTTCTTTTTTATTTTGTATATTGTGTACAAATCTATATGCTTTCTGGCCATCTTTCCTATAATCCATTTTTTGGAGGAAGTTATTAAAATTTTCTCTTTTATTGCTGTTAATTTCTTTTTTGAGTTGTGCGCACAGTTTTCTCCAATTTTGTACATCTTTTGGGTCTTTTGTTTTTTCTGCTTTATTTCTAGCGAGATCTCGGTCTATTTTCATTCTTTCTAATTTTGAATTCCAGAAGGGTTTGTAGTTTTTAACTATTCCTCGTGGTATATATTTTTTTGCTGTTTTTAATATTATTTTGCATATAGATTTGTTAATTTGATCTGACTGAAGTGATACGTTTAAAGGATTTTCAAATTTGGTTTCCAGTTCGTCTGTGTACAGTTTCCAATTGGCTTTTTTGAAGTTCCACCTGGGTTTAAGATGCATTGGAAGTAAGTTGTTATTCCCCAGTTGAATAGTAGCAATGATGGCTCTATGTCCTGAGCCAGGATCTTCTACAATTTGTTTTTTGGTTTTGGAGTATAAATTAGAAGATACAAAGAGTAAGTCAGGATTAGTTCCTGAACCAGAGTAATGTATATATGTTGGAGGATCCTCTTTGTTGTGTATTATTTCTATGGGTGTTGAATTTAATAAGTCTTCTACAATTTTCCCTGCATTATTAGATTTGGTATAGCCCCATCGTCGTGAATGGGCATTAAAATCTCCCATTATAATTGTGTTTGGGTTTATTGTAATATGTTCAAGATTAGGGGAGTTATTTGATGGATTATAAATTGAATATATATTGTACTGAGATTTATTTATCCATATGTTAATTTTAATTATTTCAATTTTGTCTACATTGTCCATTTCTTTGATAATTTGAACGGATGAAGTCATATGTGTTCGAATTCCAACTAAAATACCACTGCTTATTTGTCGTCCTTTAGGAAGTATGTGAACAGTAAAATCCTTGAAGTGGTAATATTGTAACTGTTCCTGTGTGAGATTTGCTTCTTGAATTGTGAATACATCAATTTGGTGGTCAGATAGCATTTTTGTAAGTTCAGTCTTTTTAGCTTGTGATAGTCCTCCAGTATTCCACTGGAGGATTTTGATCAAGTAATATGAAGTGTTGATAATTACTTAGAGAACAAAACTGTTCCGTCAATTGAGTGTCAATTTTAACAACAATAATTTGGCCTAACATTCAACTATTAGCGATTTCCTGGTAGGAATGAAGGTAGGCATTTGTGTTAGGCTTAAATAGGTGTGTAAGTCTAAAATATCAAACAATTTAGATTCTTCTCGCAGGTGGATATTGGGCCAGCAGCTAGCTGGTAGGCCAAGGGCATTCTCAGCTTGTTGCACCTTGGAGAATATACATACGATATCTTCTCTAATGAAGTATATAGATTTTGTAATCAAAATATAAAGGTAGGTGATCCCATTATAGGGCTTGGGGTATTAGGAAGCTAGTAAATAAATGTGAAATAGTCTTCTTATAAAATTACATATAAAATAATTAGGTTTATTGTTGAAATATTCAATTTTTAACTATGTATGTGACTGAAGTTTCATTGAAAAAATTCTGTTCATCTTGAATAATTTACATCCTGCAGTAACTATAAAATGTATAATTTTTTCAAAATATTAATTTTAATACAAGGCAATAAATGAATCATATTATTTCATTTTTAAAAGCAAAACTAATCAAGACAATTATATTATTTTTGGTCTGGACATCTTACCTCAATATTAATGTTGATTTGTTCTTGGACATGTTTCAAAACAATTCTGTTTTATCGTCAGCTTTCCCAGACTGGTTTTATTTATGTTGCATTATGTTGCACCACCTGGATGTCGATGTCAGCTCCATCCTGTGGTTGGCCAAAGAACCTCCAAACAAAATCACCCCCCATTGGAATATCAAAATTCATAACTCTGTTTTTCTGTTCTTCTGAATATAAATTTTTTCCCAAATAGTCAGCTCTTTTGTATTTTCTAACTGTTTTAATAATTTAGTGTCTGAATTTATATCATGTTTTTCAGACCAAACATGAGCAGCAACTGCAGATTTTTCAATTTCTCCATTTTTAATATTTCTTATGTGTTCTTTGGTTCTAATTTTTAGGTTTCTTTTTGTTTTCCCTATATATATCTTTTCACAACCCATGCATTCAATTTGATATATTCCTGACTTTTTATTTTTTATCAGTTTTTTTTCATTTTTGTTGGTTTTTATTAGTTTATTTAAACTGTAGTTATTTTTTGGTGCTAATTTAATATTAAACTTCTCAAATATATTTTGAAATTTATTATGTACCCAGGGGTGATATGTGAATTTCCTATATTTTTTCATAGGTGGTTCTTCTTTTTCAAGATTACTTCTGTTTATCATTCTTTGTTTTTTATACTTTTCTATCCTTTAATGTACCATTTTTTCATCAAACCCATCAACATTAATATTGAGGTAAGATGTCCAGACCAAAAATAATATAATTAAAATAACCTCAAAATATAACTTCCTAAAATTAAATATTAATCAAGACAAGTCTGGTTACTAAATAGAGTTGATGTGCATGCATTCACATATGAGTAATTCACAATAGAGAAATGATGCATAGGTTTTAATTTGAATTTCTTTTTGCTACATTCTTATAAACTTAAGGTATTTTTGAATTTTCATTTTAAGAACATTTAAAAACTTGTGCTTAAATTACTTTATGGTTTCGGTTCTTAAAACACACAAAAACAAATAGCATATTAGACTCATTAGACCAGGCTCGTCAAATGGTGTTGCCTTAGCATATCCATTATCCAGATCCTGTTTGATATTTCTTAATGGAAATAACACAAGAAATGTTACTTTGTAAACAATTTTGCATTTTTTTATTTTTACTGAAGAAAATTATTACAAAAATTTTGCCAATATTTTTGTTGTATAGGACTAACATTTACTATTACTTTCTAATAAAAAGCGATTTCCCATATTCATTATGTTCATCTAAAAGTGGAATGGTTTATAATAAATACTTACGAAATTGTGTAAATCATTTTAGTCAACTTACTAATTGATGAATTTAAAAAAAATTTGAAAATAATTTATAGTTAAAGACATCTGACAAGTTGGCAAAGTTCTTGTAATTTTCTTCTGAAGAGAGTAAGAATAAAACATGCTAAAATTGTTCACAAAGTAGCATTGCTTGTGTTTAGCTTTAAATTTTATTTTTAAAAGAATGGGTAAGGATAGGGTACTTTTATTGCGATTGAGCCACCGTAGCCATGCTCAAGTAGTACTGTGGTCATCTTCAGATGGCGCAGAGGTATGAAATTGCTTCCAAAATTTAACACAGAGAGGCCACTCTATTCGTTCTCTATGCTACAGAACTAATATAACCACTACTACGGTGTAATTATTGCTCACCATTAAACAGCGCGACATGTTCCATCTAGCTGTGCTTCTTCCTATAAACTCGTCACAGACTTCTTCTAAATCCAAACTTTCAGCGTGGTCCTTGTCCACATGTAATATGGCCATGTGATTAAGTCTTTTTTATGACATTGTTGACCGCAAAAATGTTTTTAGTCTTATAAATTGGTACGTAAATTGATTCCTTCCATTCATCTGGACATGTCTTAATTATTAAACAAGCTTCTTTTTCCCAAATCTTACTAAGCAACCAGCGTATCTTGTCCATCAATTTTTCTCCCCCTGATTTTATCAGTTCTGCTGGGATCTCATCTGAACCTGATGCTTTATAGATCTTCAAGTTTTCAATCACCTTCCTCATTCTCTAAACATTTAATGGCATGTTCTAGTACAATATTAAATAGTAGAGGAGATAGTGCATCTCCTTGCTTCAACTCATTCTGGATTTCAAAAATGTCCAAAAACTGTTTGCCTACACATACCCTACTCTTTGAGCCATTTAGACACATTCGTATAAGTCTAACTAACTTTTTAGGGATTCCGAATTCCAGCAGGATACTATATAACTTCTCCCTCTTAATTGAATCAAATGTTTTTTTGAAGTCTACATATAGTTGAAGTATATTCCCATTTCTTTTCTAAAATCTGTCTTATACGAAAAATCTGATCTGTTGTAGACCTGTTTCTTCTAAATGCACATTGATGATCTCCTGGAATGTCATCAATATAGGGAGTAAGTCTGCTTACTAATATATTTGTTAGAATTTTGTACGATATTGAAAGTAATGAGATGCCTCTGTAGTTGTTGCAATCAGTTTTATCTCCTTTCTTATAAATTGGTACGTAAATTGATTCCTTCCATTCATCTGGAAGAGCTTCTTTTTCCCAAATCTTACTAAGCAACCAGCGTATCTTGTCCATCAATTTTTCTCCCCCTGATTTTATCAGTTCTGCTGGGATCTCATCTGAACCTGATGCTTTATAGATCTTCAAGTTTTCAATCACCATTTCAACCTCTAATGCGCTTGGCTCTGCGACTAGCATTTCTGTTGTCTGTAAATTATCCTCCTCAGTGTCCTGTTCTGTATGTACATTTAATAGCTGATTAAAGTAACTTTTCCATCAATTTAATATACTCCTGGAATCTGCAATCATATACCCATTTTCATTCCGAATTATGTTTGTTCCAGCCTGAAACCCTTTCTTCCCTATACTAATTCCCTGATCTAATTCTCTAATGTTCCTATTTTTTGCATTCATTTCAAGATCATTAATCTTCTCTCTCAAATATTCCCTCTTTTTACTTTTTAGTAACTTGGTGGTTTCCTATCTAATACTACCCAATTTCTCTAAATTTACCTCATTTGGCTCGTGTAACCATTTCATCTTTGCTAGTTTTCTTTTCTCTATAATGTCGGCACATTCCTCATCAAACCATTTCTTGTTTTGCCTCTTATTTAAACAATCAATGCTTTGTGATGCTGACAATTTAATAGTATCTCTTATAGCCTCCCATTCTTTAACTATATCAGTTTCTTCTTTGCTTGCCACATTGTTATCTGAAGATTCCAGTACTTCAAATCTATTAGCAATTTTGATTCTTGCCGCATTTCATCATTTTTCAAGATTTTTAATTCAAATTTTACAGAATCATGTTTAGTGTTTGTTCCTCTCATAAGCAATAGCCGTTGTCTGATTTTCACTCTGACCAGATGATGATCCGAATTACAGTCTGTCCCTCTAACTGATCTAACATCGATGATGCTACTGTGCCAGCGTTTGTCCACTAATACATGATCTATCTGGCAGGTACAGCCATTACTTTATAAAATTTAATTTTTGTTTCATTTCTTGTGTTTTTAAGGGTTCTTTTAATAGTGTCACACATTAGATTAAATTTATTTTTTTTCTCACTAATATCTTCAATTTTAACATATGATAAATTGAAACCTAGATATTTAAAACTGTTCACCTGCTCTAAAATTTTATTATTTCTTAAAATATATTTTTGAATGTTGGTCATTCTGATTTCACAGATAACTCCACCATCTAGCAGAAGTTTCTTTAAGTGTTTGTGCATGTGCACAATGATTCTGAAGAAGTTTGAAAATATAATTGCATATATATAAATATTTAATAATTGTAAAGAAATGTTATAAGATCGTTGTAAAATATTTAAAATAGTACGAAAAGTTACTAAAGATGGAAAAAGAATGTGGAGCAACAGTACTACAAGATAATCAAAACTTGAGCCAATTTTTTAAATTAGCTATTCTATGAGAGTTTGAATTGTAATGTTGTTAACAATCTTAAAATTATCACTGACTTTTATAGCAGGATTTTAATATCATAATAAATATGAAAGTTTAAGTTAATAATTTTATGTTTTTTAATTCTTTTAATATTTAAATATAACTTAAATAAAGAAATTGTATTATAACAGTCTTTCTAAATAATGCTTTTAAAATTGTGTTTTAAGTCATTGTTTTCTGAAATATAAAGCTTTCTGTTATAACTGTAATAGGAACACCTGCTTAACTTAATATTTTTTAAATAAAAAGTGTTTAAAGTGTTTTCCTATCTTGTGTACCAACTTCGACCTTGAGAAGAGAATCCAGCTCTAACGAAAATCAAACCCAACCTGAACCAGTAATTCTTTTCGGGACACTAATCCTTCAAAATGTTACTAACAACATCGGGCATGAAGAGAGTTAGCTGCTTCAAAACATCGCCACAATATGGGAAAAGAATTACTTCTTCAAAATTGTCGCCACAACGAGGGGCATAATGAAGATCTTACTAAAATACTTCTTCACTTTAGAAGTTTACTTGGCTCAACTATACACTACTTTCCACTTGATATTCCATACCATATTCTTGTAACATTGTTGCTCTACGTACTTCTTCCACTTCACTAACATTTCATATTATATTAAATGTTTTGCAACAATACTTATAACATTTTTTTTACAATTATTAAATTTTTACCTATATATGAAATGATTTCTTTAAAGTTCTGCAGAATTGTTGTATGTATGCACAAACACTTAAAGAAACTTCTGCTGGATTGCAGAGATATCTGTGAAATCAGAATTACTAACATTTGAAAATATATTTTAGGAAATAGATGTTCACTCACTTCATTTTGTTAGGTTCCAATGAGAGAAGTTAGTGTACACTTAGAAAAAAAAAAAGAAAGAGCAGCTTCAAACAGCAGAGTCCCTGTCATGACTCACTGTGCATGCTTGAACAGCTAATGCTGTGGTTCACAAAGTAACGCATTATTAAATGTTTTAAATACACTATACATAGACTATAAAAGGAATTCTGAGATTCTCAAAAAATTACAAACTGAATCAGTCATGGAATATGTACGAAAATACAGAAACAACTGGAAATCTCACGTAAGAAGAATGAGAAGAACAAGAATACCACGTCAAATCTTAAATTACCATCCACCAGGCAAGAGTTCTTTGGGCAGACCCTTCAAACGTTGTATTGAGACTGTAACAGACCACTAGGTCTATCACATGAAAGGAAGAAGAAGAAGAAATACACAGTATTTGGCTTTAATTGTCTTAAATAGAAAGAGCAGTGAAGGGCACATCTTTTTAGATATTTACGAGTGTTCAACGTATATATAGTTGGACCAACGGATCTGTGCCCCCATAAGAAATGCAAACTAAACACTAATTCTGTTTCTCCCTCGGTAAATTATTTCCCTACCTGCATTCTTGCCTGTCTCTATTTTCTATCTCTCTCTTTCTCCCCTCCCATTACTCACAGTTTTAAGCTTTCTTGCGGGATATTATTTGCACCCACAGTCCAGCATTGTCAACTCAGTATCAGTATGTTATGTTATATAGTGTGCAAATTGTAAATTATTATCATTAGCTTAATTCATAAGCATAAATTAGAATTCCTGTATAGTATCAGTATGTTATATAATATGTAAAAAAAATCGTAGCATGTAGCAACTTTGCCATTGCCAGTCCCTAGCCCGGATGAGAAAGAAGGAGGGCACATGATTGTGTATTCATACCTAAAATTTTATAATTTTGTTAGGACTTCAAGATTACGTTCCAAATTTAACCAAATAAGACAACGAGGTGAAGAAGAAATATTTATGACAAAACATTTATCTTTAAAAACAACATAATGTAAATTCCCTGCTGCCATGAACCTGTGGGTTCGATAGAGCCAGTTAGTAAGTAAGTATGTGTTCCTTTTCTCTAAATGCTGAATTCTATTTTCTTCTTTTCTTCATTCCTGGGTAATTTTAGATCTAAAAACAGTAATTGTTTGTTCATTTCTTTTTCTAGTGTGAATTTGATTGTTTTCTTCTGTATATTAAAAAAAAATTAAGGTAAAAAAGCATAGAAGATACCTTAAAACTTTTAAATATATAGAAGAGAACAATCAAATTCATACTAGAAAAGAAAATGAACAAACAATTACTGTTTTTAGATGTGAAATTACACAGGAATGAAGAAAAGAAGAAAGTAGTATTCAGCGTTTATAGAAAAGGAACACATACAGATAACTATATTAAATCAACAGGTTTCAACAATATTTCACACAAAATGGCAGTCTTCAACAGCCTAGTACATAGAGTAATAAATATACCCATGGACAAGAAAAATTACGAGTTAGAGAGGGAACACATAATTAAGGTTGCAAAAAAAAACTGGTTTCAGTGAAAAAAAATATACTAAAAAAAATTGAGAATGTATAAAGAACAAAAATTGAGGAACGAACGCACTCTTCAGATAGAAAAACCAAAAGATAAGAAATACAGGAAATTCACATATCACCCTTGGGCACACAACAAATTTCAAAAGATTTTGGAAAATTTAATATCAGTTTAGTACAAAAGAATGATTATAGTTTTAAAAAAAACTAAAGAAGCTAATAAAAATGAAAAGATTGATGATAAAAAATCAGGAATACAAAATGTGCAGACTGTCATAAGATATACATAGGTAAAACAAAAAGAAATTTAACCATTCGAACTAAAGAACACATAAGAAATGTAAAAAGGGGAAGTAGAAAAATCTGCAGTGGCTGCTCACGTTAGGTCAGAAAAACACAAAATAGATATAAACACAAAATTATTAAAACAGTTAGAAAACAAAAATGAACTCACCATATGGGAACAAATCTACATACAGAAGAATAAGGAAAGAATTATGAATTTTAAATTCCCAGATAAAGGAACCTCATTAGTAAATTTATTGGACCAGGGACTGAGAGAGCAGGACCAACAACTTTTGAGAAAATTCAGTCTGTAATCGTTGAAGATGGAGCTCAGAAGCCTTGAAACATATGTTTGACAAAAATAATCACAAGAGGTAAGAATGTGCAGACAAAATATCTTAATCATCAAAAAAAGGTACGTATTTGCTCCCATGTTTGTACACCTTTTTAATTTATTTTAGCCACTGAAAAATTGGGGAGTGAAAAATATGCAGATTTTTAAAACTAGAGGTCCTGTTCTGACAAGGGAAGGTCACGATATGTTGTCGCGCAGATTATATTCGTACAAAGTGCAATTAATAGAGAAACAAAGTATACATACACCATACAATTTGTAGCTGCTATGGACTGTTGGAACAGGAGATACAGTTGTGAATGTTACAATGAGAATAACATAGTATGAATGATAACAGAAGTAATAATATGTGAAAATCAAAGTGGATTCAGAAAGGGAAGGTCATGTATAGACAATGTCTTTACACTGAAACAACTCATAGAAAAGAGAAGAGAACATAACTTAGAAACTCACATAGGATTTATAGATTTGGATAAGGCCTTCGATTGAGTAAACAGACAAAAATTATGGGAAATATTACGAATGAAAGGATACCCGCTGTGCCTTGTTGAAACAATAAAAAAATTATATGAAGACACAAATATAATTATAGATACCGGATTCAAAAGAACAGATACAATCAAAACAAATACTGGATTACGACAAGGATGTAGTTTATCACCCACTTTGTTTAATATATATATAGACAATATTTTAAATAAATGGAAAGTTTTAGTGAATCCAGGAATAAGAATAGATAATAAAGTGTGCATAAATAATCTTCTATTTGCTGACGATGTAATCATAATACAGAAAAATGAAAACGACTTACAGAAATCAATGCATGCATTAAATGAAATATGTAAATTATACGATCTAAAGATTTCTGTAAGGAAAACAAAGACCATGGCTTTTAGAGGAAGAGATCCAGTGAGATCCAAAATTATTTTAGAAATTCAAAGTATAGAACAGGTGTCTAGTTTCAGATATTTGGGCTGTGATGTTGGCTACAATGTGGAAAGAGATATTGATTCCAAAATAAATAAATTTCAGACGGTGTGTGGAACAATACAGAGAACATTCAAAAATAAAATTAGAAAAGAAACCAAGATAAAAATGTATAATGTTATGGCGGTTCCCGCAATGTTGTGAAACTTGAGCTCCAGTGAAAAAACAGGATAGAATACAGACGGCGGAGATGAGGTTCCTAAGACAAGTAAAAGGATATACAAGACTTGATAGAATAAGAAATGAGGATATATGAGAAGAATTGAAAGTACAGCCTTTATTGGATAAAGTCACAAATTACAGACAGAAATGGATTGATCACATGGATGGAATGAGTAAGGAAGAGATATCCATTGTTAGCAAGAAATTATCAAGCAAGAGGATGACGTGATGTTGGAAGATCTAGAAGACGTTGGGCTGATGCATTATGAAGTCAGAACGGGCAATTGCCTAATCCCTGGAGTGATGGTGATGATGATGAATGATTATTATTAAAGAAATGTATTATTTGAAACAAATAGTCAATAATATGACATTACACAATGTATAACAGAGTTTGCATACCTGACAACGCTATCAGAGGCACAACATATGCAGATCGGCAATAACAGCATGAGCCAAGTATATGCAGTTCTCACAGTGTGCATATTTGATGAAAGCAGGCTGGTCATAGTTCTCACAGGAACACTCTTCTGTTAAACCTTCTTCGAAGCAGTACTCCAAGGGTGTTTGAAATACACCAGGAAAGTCTTCACTGTAGCCGCATCAAAAAAATGCAAATTTGATTAAGTTGGAGTACCTTGCTGCCGAAAACTGGAAATACACAAACAATTGAAGGCATAAGAAGTGATCTCTATGCCATATATTAATGTCATTGTCACATTCAGAAGATACCATAATTGTATCTGTGATAAATTTCACAAAACTTTTGTATGGACAGAAAAAGAAAACGTCGGCAGGTTAGACAATGCCTGTGCACTTTTCTGGAATCAACTTCTTCATGAATTCAATGCCTTCAGGGATTGTAGAGTTTGTATAGTTCATTGTCTCTGTTGGCTGTCCAGGAGTCAACCTGAAGAAGTACTTTGGTTTTTCCATGTGTAACTGGCCACATTGCTTGTTCAAGGAAGACTTTTAAATCCCTCTTCATCATATTGGTCGATTTCCTAGCAAATACTTTGATGTTCAGTAAATTCATAATCATATTTACAGGAAAACGACTGGTGGACTCTGACACAAGGACATAGAAATGGGGTAGCAGTGTACCATCCATCAAAATCCCAGGCATTATCATATAAGAGTGTGTGGTTACCGCTATGGATCCAACTGCACCAAAGACATGCTTGCTTCCCTTCACTGCGAGAGTGCGTCCAGATCAGAACTCTTTATCAAATCTTGATTGGTCAGCATTGATTACTTTATCTGGTGACAGACCATTTTCCTCAATGAGAGACCTGATTTCTCTCACGAATTGATACACTTTTTGTGCAATATCAGCAGGCCCTTGAACTTGCTAACTTTGTGGATTATTTTGCGACACACAATCTAATTATTACATTTAAATTCCTTTACCACTAGTTGGAAGCTTTGAACTGTAGTGAATTGTGAGTGTCAATCCTCTTCTTTATTTTCAATGCCCAAAATCATAACGTTCAGTCATGTATTATTGTGTTTTCATGTCTCTTTAGCACAAAATAGTCACTTACCTCTTTATTTATCATATCCTGCAGGATTTCTGGGTTCGACGAATGACATTGTTTTAGTGCGTTTTCGAAGTTTTATAGTACGTATTTACTCTTGATTTTCTTTTCTGTGCCAACACTGTTGTAAATTTGATGTGTGTTATATCAATTGCTAATCAGGTTGACATAGATGAGGATCAACATTTCTATCTTTTTCTCTAGGTTGTTTCATCCATATCTTGTATGCATCAGCTAGATATCCTTCTGGAAACATCATTTTTGTTTTTCTTGGTGGTGATGGCTCATAAGATGAGCTGCTGTTTCCCTGGAAATCCACCACTGGTGACGTTTCTTCATCACTCACTGCCACGGCACCATCACTTTCTTTATTTGTTGCCTCTCTCATTTATTAAAAGTGTAGTAACCTCTGCTGTTACCTCATCTTCTTCCGTCAACTGTTTCTTTATTTGTTCATAAATAACACGCTCCTCTCCTGTAGGTACATCTTGTGAAATACCAAAATACTCCACCAACAGATTCACAGTTAATGCCTGTCTCATTGTCCAGGTTGACAAAATTGTTATCTCTGTAAACACACTTTGGCACCACAAAGATAATCTGATCCATTCTAACAGCAGACACAAACACATCTTACGTATCGACACCACTGCGCTGCTTGCAGATAGATTCGTAAATGAGGCTTGTGTACAGAGGAGAATCCTCTACCACACACATCTATTCCTCCCTCTCCTGTCAATATCGTTGCAGCATAGCAGCTAAATCTTTACACAGAGTTTTTCTTTCTAATCAGGAACAAAACAAACATAGTTTTGTTCTATTTTGCGTAAAACTACCGTGACCTTCCCTTGTGAGTTATCTCAATTATGGTGGGTAAGTATAGTAATTAAGAATACAATAATTTTTGTCGGCTCTTATAATTTTATAGCATAACACTGGAGGTAATCTTGAATTATACAAATAATCATCATCATCTTAAGGCGCGACAACATCAAAAGTGAAAGTTTTGGCCTTCTCAACAATTCTCCTCCATGCCAATCTGTCTCTTGCCATATTCAAATTAGTCACTTTCATTTTCTTTAGATCATTCATTGTCTCATCTCCTCCCATCTGATCATCGGTCTTCCAACAGCTCTGCCTCCTGTAGGTTTCCATGTGTAGAGTTTCTTGACCAGTCTCTGATCATCCATTCTTATCAAATGTCCAAGCCAACCAATTCTGAGAGATCTTATATGGTTTACTATATTTTGATTAATTTGTTAGTTATTTGTTTTGATTCTCCAACAATTTTCGGTTCCTCTATTTTTTTTCAAAAATTAATATTTTCTGTTTTATTGTTTCTTTTAGGACCCAAGTTTCACAAGCATATGTAAGTACTGGCCTAATGAGTGTTTTGTATAACCTAATTTTTGCAGTTTTTGATATTAATTTGCTCTTAAGTAAGGTTCTATTTGCAAAATAAGCTTTATTCCCATTTACCAATCTTTCCTTAATTTCCTCTTGTTATTCATTATGTCCATTTACTGTGGTACTTATACAAATAATAATCATGCATAATAAATTTATAAATAATAATTATTATTAATGAAACAATACATCGTCATCATCCATGCAAGTATTAGGCCATGTGTCCTGTTACGGTCTCAAAGAGCATTTTTGGACGTCCCAGCGATCTTTTGCCTTGGGGCAATAATGAAGTATGGCTTTTGGAATTCTATGAGACGGCATTCGTTGAAGATGGGCTTTCTAATTGTTCTGGTAGTTTTGTATATGGTGAAGAATGGGTTCTACATCCAGCTCTTCCATAATTTCCTCATTTCTTTTATGATCCCACTTTGTGTAGCCTGCTGTTCAGCACATAAATTGCATCTCATTTGTTGTTATTCGGCTTTCATCTCTTCTTCATATTGTCCATGCTTCACTACCATATCTTAATACTGGTCTTGCGAGAACCTTATAAAGCCGTAATCTTGTGTTGTTCTGTACTAAAGATGGTTTCATTATACTGTTAATTATCCCCGTTGTTTTTGTAAAATTTGTGATTTTCTTATATATCAGCTTCATCTTGAAATGTTAAATTATAACCCAAATAATTAAATTTGTTTACTCGTTCTAAAATTTCATCATCCAAAACAATTTTGCTAGGTGTAGGGTATTTCCCACAAAAGGCCATCACATTAGTTTTCTTTGTATTGATTTCCATATTGTACCTTTTTGCAATTATATTAAAATTGTGTATAGAATACTGTAAATCTGTTTCTGTTTGAGCTATTAATGCCAAATCATCTGCAAAAAGCAAAGAGTCTATTTTATGGTTTCTATTAATTTGGATAAATCCAAATTAAATGAAACAATACAAATACCATAATAATACTATAAAAAACATATGATTGACCTAGCACCTGTAAATAGGCAGTCTTTCATTGAGCACATTGAAAAAGTTTATACAATATTGTTGATTGACACATTCTTGATGTTGCGGTGCGAACTGAATGAAACCTGTTAGAACAATACAACTAACATTAATAAAATTACCAGTATTCTAACCTTCAGTGGTCATATGAATTTAAAATACCCACAAAATGTTATGAAATTACACACCAATTTTTTTTTTTTTTACGGTTGCAGTACCCTGCTACTAAGTACCTATAATCTCTTAATTAAATATTTCATATGTTTCAGTTACCAGTACCAATTTTTTTTACAGTTGCAGTACCCTGCTACTAAGTACCTATAATCTCTTAATTAAATATTTCATATGTTTCAGTTACCAGTATCGGTATTCTCATCATCTGAAGAAAGGCAGCTCTCACCATTTGAAGATGAATCGTTGACATTATTATCGCCTGTTTCTGCTTCGTCCCAAATTATGTCATCTTCCAGACCATCCAAAGCATAGGAGATGCCGGCCTTTTTAAAACATTTCACAATCACCTCAGAAGGGATGCAGTCCCAAGCTAATAAGATCCACGAACATATGGTTTCCAGGGATGGTTGCCTTATTTTTACACCTGGCATGTAAGTGTGATTATTTTGTAAAATTTTCTTAACAAGCCCTTAAATGATTTGTTAATTGAGATGTCTAGTGGTTGCAGAATGGAGGTTAAACCCACAGGAATCACAACCATATCAGTTTGTCCCATCTGCAGCTTCTTCTTCACACCTTTATTGAAATGACCCCGAAAACTGTCTAGAACCAACATATACTTGTTGGTATGCCTACGTAATGCACCAAGCCTTCTGTTCCATATTTTGTCCACCCTACCCTTCACTAAATTTTGATCCATCCACCCTTTCTCCTGCAGTTGAACATAGATTCCAGGTGGAAACTTTTCTTTTGAAGAGTTTTCTTCTAAATATTATGTATGGTGATAATTTACCACCATCTGCAGTCACTGCTAACATAACAGTTTTTCTAACTCTGTAGTTTTAATCATAATGATGTGTTTCTAGGCATATAAAAAATACAGAAGTTTGTTCTGGATTACCTATTTGAGCAATTTCATGTGCACGTAGTTGTAGCATGTCATATGTAACTGCGATACCGTCATTCGTCAACTGTTCAAAATAAATTAAAAGTTTATCTTTATCAGTTTTTGGGCCACGAAATGCCCTACTGTCACTTCTTGCATTATTTAGCGTGTCTTTTTGTTTCCTCCAATAACGAACATTGGATTTGAGAACTGTGAATTCTCCTTCTGCTGCACGATTGCTGAAATGTTCTGAAAAACATCACTTTCAATTTATATGATGCTGTGTAATTGCTATTTTTTTCCCCCCATCTTGAAATACTGGTATAAATGCAAGTGCACATTAGAATTGTTGAAAGTGAACTGAAATACTGATATTAACTTTTTTAAAACTTGTCTCTACTAAAGGCAAGTATTGTTAAAGTAGCAGGACTATGTATTATATTATTTTTGGTCTGGACATCTTACCTCAATATTAATGTTGATTTGTTCTTGGACATGTTTCAAAACAATTCTGTTTTATCGTCAGCTTTCCCAGACTGGTTTTATTTATGTTGCATTATGTTGCACCACCTGGATGTCGATGTCAGCTCCATCCTGTGGTTGGCCAAAGAACCTCCAAACAAGGTCACCCTCCATCGGAATATCAAAATTCATAACTCTGTTTCTGTTCTTCTGAATATAAATTTTTTCCCAAATAGTCAGCTCTTTTGTATTTTCTAACTGTTTTAATAATTTAGTGTCTGAATTTATATTATGTTTTTTCAGACCAAACATGAGCAGCAACTGCAGATTTTTCAATTTCTCCATTTTTAATATTTCTTATGTGTTCTTTGGTTCTAATTTTTAGGTTTCTTTTTGTTTTCCCTATATATATCTTTTCACAACCCATGCATTCAATTTGATATATTCCTGACTTTTTATTTTTATCAGTTTTTTCATTTTTGTTGGTTTTTATTAGTTTATTTAAACTGTAGTAATTTTTTGGTGCTAATTTAATATTAAACTTCTCAAATATATTTTGAAATTTATTATGTACCCAAGGGTGATATGTGAATTTCCTATATTTTTTCATAGGTGGTTCTTCTTTTTCAAGATTACTTCTGTTTATCATTTTTTGTTTTTTATACTTTTCTATCCTTTTATGTACCATTTTTTCATCAAACCCATTTTCTCTTGCTACTTTGATATGTGTTTTTTCTCATGTTTGAAATCTTCTTCGTTTAAGGGTAAGTTTACCAATCTATGAGTTAAACTATTAAATGCTGCTAATTTATGTCCAATTGGATTGAACCCTGTTGATTTTATAAAATTTTCCGTATGAGTTTCTTTTCTATGAATCCCGAATTCAATTTTCCTTTTTTCTTCGTTTCTGACCAATTTAAGATCCAAAAAAGGTATTTGTTTATTGTCTTCTATTTCTTTGGTGAATTTAATGTTTGTACTCTGTAAATTTAATAGTTTTAGGGAATCTTCTACATGTTTTTCTTTAACAATACAAATTATATCATCGACATATCTACTCCAAAATTTAAACATTGTGGGATGTGCTTTAGTGATTTTACATTCAAAATCGCTCATAAATAAATTTGCCAGGAAAGGTGATGATGGGTTTCCCATTGAGAGCCCTGATTTTTGTCTATAGAAACTCCCATTGAATGTAAAAAACATTTGGTCAATGCATAACTCAGTTAATTTCAAATAATCTTCTTTGATCTCTCTGTCTATGTTGTTTTTTCTTAACCAATTGTTCAATATCTCCAAAGTTTTTTGTTTCGGTACATTTGTGAATAGTGAAACTACATCAAACGAAACCAACCTATCTGTGGGTTCAGTTTCCACTTTTTCTAATTTCTTAACTAATTCCAATGAATTTTCAATCTGCAGACTTTCAAAATTATTCATTCTTTTAAATTGATTATTCAGCCATTTTGAAATTTTGTAGGTTGGTGATCCAATATTGTTAATTATTGGCCTCAATTTGTTTCCCGGTTTGTGAATTTTTGAAAGTCTATGTATATTAGGGTTTCTTGGGTTGCTTACTTTTAATTGAAATTTTTCTTTCTTGGATAGAATTTTAACATTTTTAAAACAGTTTTCCACTTTTTTAT
This sequence comes from Diploptera punctata, assembly GCA_030220185.1. Taxonomy (NCBI): domain Eukaryota; kingdom Metazoa; phylum Arthropoda; class Insecta; order Blattodea; family Blaberidae; genus Diploptera; species Diploptera punctata. The sequence continues at coordinate 60,645 of JASPKZ010001731.1, forward strand.
GGTTTTTGGTAGGGGGTCATTCTTAATTTTTTCATACTCTTTTTCTTTCAAAAGTTCTTCCATTCTATTTTGATAATCTTCTTTGTCCAGAATTATAATTTGGTTACCCTTATCTGATTTTGTATATACAACATTTTTGTTATTTATTTCTTTGAGTGTTTTTAAATTTTCCTTACAAACTGGGTTTTTATTTGTATTCTTTATTTTATTCAAATTTTCTTCACATTTTTTTTCTGATGATTATTTTTTCTTCTGTAACTAGCCCTTCTATTGAATTTTCAATGTCTACTATGTATTCTTCTATTCTATTGGAATAATCTATTGCTGTTTTTAGACCGTTTTCTAACAAATTTGTCTCTTTTAGGTTAAAGGTTGCCTTCGAAAAATTTTTAACATAATTTTCTGGTGGATTCTGATTTTTCTTCATTTCTGGTTTTATATTCTGATGTTTGATTTTATTTGATGTATTCTTCTTTTCCTTTGATTTAGTTAACAAATTATTTCTCTTTGTCTTTTGTTTCTCAATTTTCTTTTTCATGGTTATGTTCAAAAAAGTGAAAAATTTATTTTCTAGGTTTTCCCACATGATGTTTCCTAATATTTTAGACAATTTTGATATGTAAACAAATAAATTTCAATAACCAGATTACTGATTATTTCAAAGTGTTTATTCTTTTCTAGTTTTAGTAATTTGTTCTCCAAAATTTTTTGTTGTTTGCTGTTGTTGTTACCTTTACGGTTTTTCTAATGAACATGGGAACCAATTCTAATTTTAGGCATTGGTTGATGAATTTAATGTCCGCTAATCTCTTAAATTTCTTCTCTTTTAGTTTTATAAACTTTTTGATTTCATATTTAGTTTCGAAAAAATTGTTATTGAAGTTGAGTATGGAGGACGCCATCTTGTTTTTCATAATTTATAACACAAAACACAATTTCTGGTTTGTTTCTTCTTCCTTGTAACTTAAGAAGTTGTACTTAATATTTATTTTAGGAAGTTACATTTTGAGGTTATTTTTAATTATATTTTTTTGGTCTGGACATCTTACCTCAATATTAATGTTGAATTTGTTCTTGGACATGTTCCAAAACAATTCGTTTTTTATCGTCACTTTCCCAGACTGGTTTTATTTATGTTGCATTATGTTGCACCACCTGGATGTCGATGTCAGCTCCATCCTGTGGTTGGCCAAAGACCTCCAACACAGATCACCCTCCATCGGAATTCAAAATTCATAACTCTGTTTCTGTTCTTCTGAATATAAATTTTTTCCCAAATAGTCAGCTCTTTTGTATTTTCTAACTGTTTTAATAATTTAGTGTCTGATTTATATTATGTTTTTTTCAGACCAAACATGAGCAGCAACTGCAGATTTTTCAATTTCTCTCCATTTTATTAATTTCTTATGTGTTTCTTTGGTTCTATTTTTAGGGTGTCTTTTGTTTTCCCTATATATATATCTTTTCACAACCCATGCATTCAATTTGATATATTCCTGACTTTTTATTTTTATCAGTTTTTTCATTTTTGTTGGTTTTTATTAGTTTAACCTTTTTTTTATATAGGAATTATCACTGTGAGGTTCAATTCAATATTAAATTAAAAGATTCTTACCTCTCCTCATTCTTCCGAGCGACATAACACCGGTCAACAACAGTGTATACTGAAGATGGGCCTGCTATAGGCCTGAAATCGCGATCTACTTAACAGAATAATGTGAGGAGAGGTAAGAATCTTTTAATTTAATATTTTATTAGTTTATTTAAACTGTAGTAATTTTTTGGTGCTAATTTAATATTAAACTTCTCAAATATATTTTGAAATTTATTATGTACCCAAGGGTGATATGTGAATTTCCTATATTTTTTTCATAGGTGGTTCTTCTTTTTCAAGATTACTATACTTCTGTTTTATCATTTTTTTTGTTTTTTATACTTTTCTATCCTTTTATGTACCATTTTTTTCATCAAACCCATTTTCTCTCTCTTGCTACTTTGATTATGTGTTTTTTCTCATGTTTGGAATCTTCTTCGTTTAGGGTAAGTTTACCAATCTATGAGTTAAACTATTAAATGCTGCTAATTTATGTCCAATTGTATTGAACCCTGTTGATTTTATAAAATTTTCCGTATGAGTTTCTTTTCTATGAATCCCGAATTCAATTTTCCTTTTGTTCTTTTTCCTCTTCGTGTTCTGACCAATTTAAGATCCAAAAACGGTATTTGTTTATGTCTTCTATTTCTTTGGTGAATTAATGTTTGTACTCTGTAAATTTAATAGTTTTAGGGAGAATCTTCTACATGTTTTTCTTTAACAATACAAATTATATCATCGACATATCTACTCCAAAATTTAAAACATTGTGGGATGTGCTTTAGTGATTTACATTCAAATCGCTCATAAAATAAATTTGCCAGGAAAGGGTGATGATGGGTTCCCATTGAGAGCCCTGATTTTTTTGTCTATAGAAACTCCCATTGAATGTAAAAAACATTTGGTCAATGCAGAACTCAGTTAATTTCAAATATCTTCTTTGATCTCTCTGTCTATGTTGTTTTTTCTTACCATTGTTCAATATCTCCAAGTTTTTTGTTTCGGTACATTTGTGAATAGTGAGAACTACATCAAACGAAACCAACCTATCTGTGGTTCAGTTTCCACTTTTCTAATTTCTTAACTAATTCCAATGAATTTTCAATCTGCAGACTTTCAAAATTATTCATTCCTTTTAAATTGATTATTCAGCCATTTTGAAATTTTGTAGTTGGTGATCCAATATTGTTAATTATTGGCCTCATTTGTTTCCCGGTTTGGTGAATTTTTGGAAGTCCATGTATATTAGGGTTTCTTGGGTTGCTTACTTTTAATTGAAATTTTTCTTTCTTGGATAGAATTTAAACATTTTTAAAAACAGTTTTCCACTTTTTTGTGGTTTTTGGTAGGGGGTCATTCTTAATTTTTTTCATACTCTTTTCTTTCAAAATAACTACAGTTTAAATAAACTAATAAAAACCAACAAAAAATGAAAAAACTGATAAAAATAAAAAGTCAGTAATATATCAAATTGAATGCTGGGTTGTGAAAAGATATATATAGGGAAAACAAAAAGAAACCTAAAAATTGGAACCAAAGAACACATAGGAAATATTAAAATGGAGAAATTGAAAAATCTGCAGTTGCTGCTCATGTTTGGTCTGAAAAACATAATTTAAATTCAGACACCTAAATTATTAAAACAGTTAGAAAATACAAAAGAGCTGACTATTTGGGAAAAAATTTATATTCAGAAGAACAGAAACAGAGTTATGAATTTTGATATTCCGATGGAGGGTGACCTTGTTTGGAGGTTCTTGGCCAACCACAGGATGGAGCTGACATCGACATCCAGGTGGTGCAACATAATAAAACCAGTCTGGGAAAGCTGACGATAAAACAGAATTGTTTTGAAACATGTCCAAGAACAAATCAACATTAATATTGAGGTAAGATGTCCAGACCAAAATAATATAATTAAAATAACCTCAAAATGTAACTTCCTAAAATTAAATATTAAGGACTGTATGTTTCTTTGTGAAGCAGGTAGTTCAGTAGCTGGTAAATTATCTATGTTGAATGTAAGAATTAGCAAAGGAATTAAGGGAAAAGAAAAGGACCTAAAATGTGTGCACAGAATACCATGGAGCAGAAAATTAAGTTCAAAATAATCCTTTTAAAAATGGGGTGAGCAAAATATGCAGGGGCGCAATTTACACAAGCAAATATGGTATTTTTTCATATAAACTATTTATAAAAGTATGGTTTTTTGATGGACTGCTTTTTGAATCTACTACATGAACTTCATCCCATAGTGAATAAGGGTCCAGAACATTCCATAGCCCTGTCTCAAATAGTTCCTGAGAAAAGTGTTCCAACAGGGTAATTTTTCAGGAATTATTTACAAAGATATAAAATATATCTAAAATTACTTAATGTATTTTTAAAATAAATATATCCAAGTTAACACAAACAATTGTATTAATTTCAGGTATATAGAATCAGAAATTAATATTTTTATTACTTCACCTCATATCCTTTTTTTTCTTCTAGACTGCAGTTTTGGAGCTATATCTCCATTGTCAGTAGCCTCTCATCGACCAGTGTTATGTCGTTTCTTGGTGATTTCTTCTTCCTTCTGAGAAATAGAAAAAAAAAAAACAAAAATATGTAAGTACCTTAATGAAACAATTTCTAGAATTACATTAGAGTAAAACCCCGCCAAAAAGGGCATTCCACATAATGCAAATTGGGCTATTGTGATAGAATAGATAATGCAAAACATATATACCATCACTAAACTGCCAAGAAACGACATAAACCACCGGTCGACAAGAGGTTACTGATGATGGAGATGTAGCTCCAAAACTGCAGTCTAGAAGAAAAAAGGATATGAGGTGAAGTAATTACTTACTTACTCGCTGGCCGCACGGACATAAGCTCTCCATACATCCCTATCCTGAGTCAATGCTTTCCAATCATTCCCTGTATAATCTACTTCCCTCAAATCATAGTTAATGTTATTCTCCCACCTCATTCTTGGTCTACCAACTGGATGCTTTCCCTCTGGCTTTCCTACAAGAAGCTTCCATGCAAGTATTTCATTCCCCATACGTGCATCGCCCCATCATCTACGAGACTTAACTGTTCTTATTATATCTGACTTCCTATAAAGACCATGTAGTTCATTGTTATGTAGTCTTCTCCATCACCTGTCTGTTCATCTCTCTTTGGTCCAAAAATTTTCCTAAGTACTTTATTCTCAAATACTTGTAATCTCCTTTCCTCCCTTAAAGTAAGAGTCCATGTTTTGCACCCATATAATATAACTGGTAGAATAATATTTTGTGTATATATATATAAGTGTTTTTATATATTTCAGTTTAACGTTTTTTGAAAGGAGTTGGGACATCAAGAGTTCTGCAATGCATAATAGCACGCATTTCCAGAATTGAGCCTATGTTTAATTTCTTTGTGCATCTCATTCCTATTTGTGATTATTGTTCCTAGGTATTTGAATTCAGCCACTTCCTCAAAATTTCCCTCATTTGTCATTAGCTGTCCATTTCCATTATTTAATGAATTTCTACGTGAAGTAATAAAAATATTAATTTAATTCTTAAATTAAACCTCATAGTGTTTTTTCCCTGTAAAAGTTAAATAAAATTATTTTCACGTTTCCACAACTGACTACTTAGCACTCTGTGCGTGGTGTTACAAAGAGGAATGTATCTATCTGGTATGTCAGTTTGTAAAAGTTGTCCAATACATCTTTGCCATGATGCAGGAACATAGCTGATTGCTTATTAGTTGGTCAACTATTGATTCATTCCAATATCCAAAAATCATTCAAATCAAATTTTCTAATAATTAGTTTTTTCTTGGAATCCCTTCCCATGCATCAGAGTTTGTCAGAAATTAAAATATGAATTATCAAAATATTTATACAACATAATAGTGCATTTATATCACATCAATATCATGTTATATAGTAGCTCAATTGGTTAGAGCATTGGCATAAAGAGTCAAAGGTCATGGGATCAAACCCCAATCTAGGTGTATATTTTCTCTTCAAATATTATTTATATATTTTTCTCTTCAAATATAATTTATCCTTCAGTGAGAAGTGTTAAATTAATAATGGTTGGTTGGTATCTAATGTCGAGCACTTGATAATGAAATCATTCGCTCTCTTGAACTCCAATACTTAACAGAAAGGCTGGTCTCTTCTACAAAAGCTGGACAACGGAGGAGATGGTTTCTTTCCATATCTTCATTTAAATTGCAAAAAGGGCATTTAGGTGAATCTGTTATGCCAATTCTGTGTAGGTGTTTATTCAAGCAGTCATGTCCTGTTAACAGTCTAAATGTTACTACTGCAGATTTTCTTTGTAATGTAGTAATGTCATAAGCTTGTGTAGATTTTCCCATTCCTTTCCAGATGTTTTGGTGGTGTATTCTTCTCTAAGTTTATTGATATATTTATTTGAGATAATTCTTTAGATAGAGTGAAAGGAAATGGGAGTAGAAGTTGGGTTCGAAACAATTTTGGCCAGAAATCAGCTATTTCATTGCCTGTCACTCCACAATAGGCCGGAATCCATTGAAGTACAACTTCTTTATGTAGACGGGATAACTGTTTTATCATTTTGTGACATTCAATAATTTTGATGCTTTTGGGTGTTGTGTCTCATGTTATAGTGAGAATGGCTGCTTTGGAGTCACATAGAATTACAACTTTTGTAAATTTTTGGATGTGATATAAAAGATTTTGTAAACTTAAGAAAATTGCTAGAATTTCGCCATCAAAGTTGTTGAATTTGTGTTTAGTTTACGATAAAAGGAAAAAAGTGGACATACTGCACCAGCACCAGTGCCATCATCATTTGGTAGGCTGGAGCCATCTGTAAAAATATTATCCATTCAGGAGCAGGGTATCTTAGATCTATTATTTCCGTGACATTTGTTTTAGAATATATGGGCGAGTTTCAGATATCTTGATGTCTTCTGTTAAATGAAGGTTATATTCAATTTCCAAAAATTCTAGAGAGTTGTTTCTCATCTGTATTTTTCTTTTGAATGTGGAAGTTGCAATTTCTGTTTGATTTCTTGTACTATGCTTAAGAAGCTTTGCTGAGATTTTAAACATACTTGTGGTTTTCTTTGGGACCAGTTATTATGGGGTAGCCTTAAAAATTTTTCATACTGTGTGATTGCTGGTTTTCTCAATTTCAAATGCTATGTTTGGGTTATTTGTTATGATTTGCATGACAGTGATTGGTGTTGTTTTAACGGCTCCTGTTATTAGGCGGAGGATTTGGTTCTGCAATTTATTAAGTTTTTCCACTTTAGTAGTTACTAGGATTTCTTCACAATAATGAAGTATAGGTTTTATGTACATTTGGTTGAAGGTGTTTAGGGTTTGTGTGTTGCAACCCCACTTTTTCCCTGCTAATCGTTTTAATAATGGTAACCTTGTTTCTATCTTTGTACATATATTCTCTATGTGTTTCTACCATGTTAATTTTGTGTCCAGAGTTATTCCTAAATATTTTGCTTCATGTGTTTGAGTTAATAATTCACCCTCCAATTTCAGAGTGATGGGTAGTGGTTTCTTTCTTAATGTAAATAGTTGATAATTTGCCTTCTGTATATTTATCTTCATTAAGTTCTGGGATGTCCAATTCTCTAACTGTATTAGTGATTGTTGGGCTATGGTTATTAATTGTTGACTTTGGTTTTTCGGTTTGGAGACCCATATTACAACATCATAGAAGCATCATAAGTAGGGCGAGGAATTATATGAAGAAAATTATATGAAATCGGAAAGAGAAAATATGAAAATTATGACGCAAAAATATTATGAAGCTACTGTTTTCTAAACTTTTTACATATATTTATATACATAAGCCCATTATAACTTATATGTGTACATACCAGCACATAAATGAGACAAACAGAACCTATTTATAGCTCAAGAAATCAAAATGTTCACTGCATTTAGATTTTAAGGGTGCGTGTAGGCAAACAGTTTTCAGACACTTTTGAAATCCAGAATGGGTTGAAGCAAGGAGATGCACTATCTCCTCTACTATTTAATTTTGTACTAGAGCATGCCATTAAATCTTTAGAGAATGAGGAAGGCTTACAACTGAATGGTATTAATAAACTGTTAGTTTATGCTGATGATGTAATACTATTGGCCGATACCGAGGAGATACTAAAGGCCAACACGCACACACTATTGAGTAACACTAAGAAATTAGGACTGGAAGTAAATATCAGTAAAACTAAATATGTGGTCACAGGTAGAAATTCAGTATATAATGGAAATGGACACCTAATGACAAATGAGGGAAATTTTGAGGAAGTGGCTGAATTCAAATACCTAGGAACAATAATCACAAATAGGAATGAGACGCACAAGGAAATTAAACATAGGCTCAATTCTGGAAATGCATGCTATTATGCATTGCAGAGACTTTTGATGTCCCAACTCCTTTCAAAAAACATTAAGCTGAAAATATATAAAACTATTATTCTACCAGTTATATTATATGGGTGCGAAACATGGACTCTTACTTTAAGGGAGGAAAGGAGATTACGAGTATTTGAGAATAAAGTTCTTAGGAAAATTTTTGGACCAAAGAGAGATGAACAGACAGGTGAATGGAGAAGACTACATAACAATGAACTACATGGTCTTTATAGGAAGTCAGATATAATAAGAACAGTTAAGTCTCATAGACTGCGATGGGCAGGACATGTTGCACGTATGGGGAATGGAAGACGTGCATGGAAGCTTCTTGTAGGAAAGCCAGAGGGAAAACGCCCAGTTGGTAGACCAAGAATGAGGTGGGAGAACAACATTAACTGTGATTTGAGGGAAGTAGATTATACAGGGAATGATTGGAAGGCATTAGCTCAGGATAGGGATGTATGGAGAGCTTATGTCCGTGCGGCCATGAACCTACGGGTTCGATAGTGCCAGTGAGTAAGTAAGTATGATTTGAGGAAGTAGATTATACAGGGAATGATTGGAAAGCATTAGCTCAGGATAGGGATGTATGGAGAGCTTATGTCCGCGTGACCATGAACCTACGGGTTCGATAGTGCCAGTGAATATTTAGATTTTAATTAGCTTTTTCATTAATTCTGACCCAATATAAAGTATCATATTCATGATCTGAAACAATTTTAATGGATCACGCCATAATGTAGGTGTATAAGGAAACGTGTGCAAACAGGAAAGTCATGGGTTCGAGTCTCGATATTGTCAAGATTTTTAGCTGTACCAGACCTTCTGATGGCATTGTGGACCTGGGGTCTCAGATCCTAATGGAAGTGAGTACTAGATGCATGTTCTGGGCACAATGCGACCATGAGGCAGATCCGACAACCTGGCAGACATTTCGTGTCTACTATCTAGAAAGATGGGAGCTTTAACATACCACTACCCCAAAAGCCTCCCAAGACTGTAGTGGAATCACTTTACTTTCATAAATAAAAACTGAGAGATTATATATAATACAATTAATTAATGTACTGAAATTTAATTATGAAATCCAAACATATACAAAAAAACTATTATTCTACCAGTTATATTATATGGGTGCGAAACATGGACTCTTACTTTAAGGGAGGAAAGGAGATTACGAGTATTTGAGAATAAAGTTCTTAGGAAAGTTTTTGGACCAAAGAGAGATGAACAGACAGGTGAATGGAGAAGACTACATAACAGTGAACTACATGGTCTTTATAGGAAGCCAGATATAATAAGTACAGTTAAGTCTCGTAGACTATGTTGGGCAGGACATGTTGCGCGTATGGGGAATGAAAGACATGCATGGAAGCTTCTTGTAGGAAAGCCAGAGGGAAAACGCCCAGTTGGTAGACCAAGAATGAGGTGGGAGAACAACATTAACTATGATTTGAGGGAAGTAGATTATACAGGGAATGATTGAAAAGCATTAGCTCTAGATAGGGATGTATGGAGAGCTTATGTCCGCGCGGCCATGAACCTACGGGTTCGATAGTGCCAGTGAGTAAGTAAGTAAGTAAACATATACAAAAAACAAAACATTGTAACCAAAACAAACAGGTTTCCATGAAATATAGCACTAACAAAGTTTAGAACAGGTATAGTGTTTGGATTATTGCTGTTTTTACATTACATAAAGATATGAAATTCCTGGAGATGCAAGTGTAACAATAACATTAAATTGGATGATTTAAAATACAAGTAAACCATTCCAGATGTCACATTTGGAGAAACAAGATGTTAAAAGTTATTAGTCCATAATTGATTCCAGGGATTGTTTCAGAACTCTCTTTGCAATTAAAGTTACATTTAATGTTGAACCTCAAACATGGTGAAATGTAAGAATTATTTTAACATTTTGATTTCATGAAATGGGTCTAATTGTGTTTTGTACAATCCAATTGTCAATTCTGTTTATAATACACAGAAGTTTTTTTTCTATATTTTCTGATAGTAAAGTATAAGGCCTGTCGGTCAGAATTGTTTTGCACGATGAAAAATTATGCTCAACATCACACAATGTTATGGCAGCATACTTGTATCATGCTATATTCGATAGTTTGATGTCCTTACCTACATGAACTTCACTAATTTCACAAACAACTTAAACGGAAATGAGTACCAGACGCTTGTTCTGGGGGTAAAGGCGGTCGTCACGCAGGGCTGACATCAAGTGCCGATTGTCCAGAAAAAGTGGTAGCCTTATCCTCCTACTACCCCAAGGGCCTCTTGAGGCCTGTAGTGGGATTACTTTACTGCTTCAAGGTTACCAGCAGTCTCTTCTATATTTAAATGCTGTAATCTGTTCACAAAGTAAGGACTGCTCTCAGGTAGCAATAACGAGTTGACAGCTATTATACCTGACTATAGAATATTCCAGCGTTCTTCTACTTATTCATCTAGGCTCATGTTCTTGTCTGGGGATCGAGTTAAGGATAAAAACCTCCATCTAACACTGTCACTCTGTGACTCCTCATTTAATTATTTGCTTTTATGAAATCTATCTATCTTGTTCAGAAGGGATACTGAAGAATTTTCACTTGTATACCACGTTACACTGTCAAAAATTACATAAATACATTCATTTCAAGAAATATTTTAATGAATTCCTAGAAATTTTATTGAAAAAATACGGGAATTTGAAAGTTGAAAAATATGAAGGAGTATGAAATTTTCACTAAAATATGAACATCTTGCTAAAATATTATGAAATATGAAGTTTTTTGATGGTCTTATTTGATTCTACATATCATGAAATTTACAGATACTTAGTCTCAGTGCTCTCCGACAAATAGTTTAAAACATGAAATTTCATAAAATTCCTTGCTCTAATCATAAGAAGCCCTACTGGTTTTATAAAGTAGTGTTTAAATTCCCAATTAAAAGTTTTTTTAAAATAGAAGCGACCGTTTGTGTAATCTAGCAATGGCTTGTAGCATTTGACGCTTGGGTATTAACTATGTATAAGAGACAAATTTGCATTTAGATTAGAGGCCTAGGTAGCTCAGTTTGTTAGATCATTGGCATGAAGAGCCAAAGGTCTTGGGTTCAAACCCAGGTCTAAACATACATTTTTCTAATAAATTAATGAGTCATTTTTTACATCTTACCTCATATTTCATGTTTTTATCAAACACGGTAACTATAGTTTTCAAATGATGTTGTCATTCATTTTCAACCGGCATTATGACTACCGGATATTCGTTGGAATCTCCCTCTATAACGTTGCCATCTGGTGTTGATTTGACGAACTTCGAGATATCGTTGCCATCTGGTATTGATTTGATGAACTTTGAGATGAGTAAAAATGACTCATTAATTTATTAATTTAGAACCTCATAATGTATTTCCCAATTTTAACTTTGAATACATTTTTCTCTTCAAATAAAATTTGCCCTTCAGTAAGAATTGTTAAATTAATAATAAAAACATAAGTGTTATATATTTTATTTTGTATATTTTCTTGTCCTTCTTTCCCTGTTCTGGAGGTCGAGTTTGGACAGAAGCCTCCATGCATGCAACTGTGTCATTTCATGTCTTCTCTTTCATCAATTTCATCCAGTCAATTCTCTTTTCTCAACATTCTTCTCAACTTGTTCTTTCCATCTATATCTTAGCCAACCTTTTGGTCTCTTCCCTCCTAATATAAATTCCAGCACTTCTTTTGGTACCCATCCAGTATTCATACTTTTAATGTGAGTGTACCATCTTATTCCACTATCCTCCATTTCACCTTGTAATTAATTCCATAATTTCTCTTAGTGTTCTATATTCAATCTCTTCTGGTTTTTCTAAGCATGTGTTTTAAAAATCTATATCTGTGTCTTGAATTCATTTAAATTCTATATGTTATTTCTACATTTTGATTCCATAGATTAATATAGTGTAAGGAGAGATTATCCAGCAGCAGTGAGCAGCACTGGGATTCCAGTTAGTAAGCGTGGCTGCTTGACAGATGACAGGCTGGATCCCAGTGAGTGCAGGTGGCAGGAGAAGGAAGAAGAAGAAGCCATCGAGAATTCATTCTATTAGTGCTGGTAGAAGAAGCGAGATGTGATTAAGATTGTGTTGGTGTTTGTGTTCTTTAGTGCTTTGTTTATCATTCTAACAATCAATACTAGTAAAATTCATATCAAATTCTGTTAACAATAGTTTAAAAAAGGTTTGAAAATTATTTTTACAGCAGAGTACACTAAATGGGATTACAAATGCAATGATGATGTCTTGAAGGAACTACGCTTAGAACCAGTCATTCATTAAGTATATAAAAGAGTACCAGAACAACTGGATGAATCATTTGTGACAAGTGAGTTCAGATAGAGTTCCCAAAGTCATGCTTCATTATTGTTCAAAATGGAAGAGATTTCAGGGCCTTACAAGGAAGTGCCTAAGACTTGCACAGATGATGAAGATCAAGAAGAACAAGGTTAGTTCACAAACTAAGTTCGTAATATAAATTGCATGTGTATTTTAAATTTATGACATATAACAGGAGTGTTTATGATAATGAGATGACTACTTGTATAGCAATATTATATAACTTACTTACTTTAGGAATTCACACTATTAGATACATTCATTTAGGTAAAATTTTATCAAAGCACTCTTCTAAAAGAAAAATAAGAAAATGTAAACTCAGGATATTCACATATCATCCATTGAAGCACCATAAGTTGCAAAATTTTTTTAAAATTTTACCATAAGTTTGGCACCCAAAAATATCTATTGCATCAGTAGATTAATTAGATCTAACAAAAATTAGAAAATAGAAGAAGAAAACAAATCAGGTATTTATCAGATTAAATGTGAAGAATGTGAGAAAGTCTACATAGGAAAACCTAAGAAACTTTTGAAAACCAGAGTGAAAGAACATCTGAGGAACATCAAGAAAGGGGAAGTAGAAAAATCTGCAGTGGCTGCCCATGCATGGTCCAAAAAACATAAAAAATAATGCTAAATTATTAAAACAAATAGAAAAACCAAAAGAACTCGCTGTTTGGGGAAAAAATCTACATTCAAAACAAACGAAAAGAAGAAATTAATGAAGTTTGAAATTCCCAGGGAAAATGGCCTGATTTTGAGATTTTTCAGTCTTCCAACATAGGGAGCAAAAGGTAGCTCTTCAACATGACAGAACATCATCACAAAATTACTGAAGATGGAACTGAAGTGTAAAGTTCCGAAACTAGTTTTAAAAAAAAGATGAAAAATATGAGGTGAGTGATAAAATTTTACCTAAATTATATAACTAATTATACATCATATTCATTTTGTTTGTCGTGTGCATAATGTAGCTTACAGCACATATCTTTAAATTGAAAATAAAAGTCTAAAGAGCCTAAATAAGATCAAACTTAATTAACAAACAAATACTTTTATTGTGAAAATATATGAGACGAGTGAATAGTAGAAAATTATACAATAATGAGGTAACTTATTATATGGGAATATTTTGTAGCTATTTCTAAATATATTGAAATTAGCTCTCATTTCATTTGTCATGTGCATAATGTAACTTAAAAGAACAAGCTATATTTGAAATGATAAATTTAAAATAAAATACATAAAAAATTTTGAAAAAATTAAAATGAAAATAAAACCTTCTCATTTCATTTCATTACTTTCAATCATGTTTTGCATACTCATTGCTGTCCAATTATATGATGCACCTGTTGAACTACTTGTGTGAACAAACTTATTTGTCCCCCTTCCCAAAACCCTATCTGACATAGTGCATATACTTACTTACTCACTGACACTATCGAACCTGTAGGTTCATGGCCGCACAGACAGAAGCTCTCCATACATCCCTATCCTGAGCTAATGCTTTCCAATCATTCCCTGTATAACCTACTTCCCCCAAATCATAGTTAATGTTATTCTCCCACCTCATTCTTGGTCTACCAACTGGGCGTTTTCCCTCTGGCTTTCCTACAAGCAGCTTCCATGCAAGTCTTTTATTCCCCATACGTGCAACATGTCCTGCCCATCGCAGTCTATGAGACTTAACTGTTCTTATTATATCTGGCTTCCTAGAAAGACCATGTAGTTCATTGTTATGTAGTCTTCTCCATTCACCTGTCTGTTCATCTCTCTTTGGTCCAAAAATTTTCCTAAGTACTTTATTCTCAAATACTTGTAATCTCCTTTCCTCCCTTTTTGTAATCTCCTTTCCTCCCTTAAAGTAAGAGTCCATGCTTCGCACCCATATAATATAAATGATAGAATAATATGTATTTGAAGAGAAAAATTTTCGCCTAGACTGGGACTCGAACCCGGGACCCTTGGCTTTTCGGGCCAAGTGCTCTACCAACTGAGCTACCGAGACGAGTTACGATCTAGACGCAAATTTTTCTCTTATGTACGTTGTAATTCCCTCGTGCCAAATGCTTGAAACCATAGCTTCTATCTTTGCAAATGGCGGCTTCTTAGTTAAGAAGACATTTATTGGGAATTTAACACTACTTTTATAGCCAGTAGGGCTTCTATTGACGATTTTTATTATTAATTTAACACTTCTCATAGAAGGATAAATTATATTTGAAGAGAAAAATTTATGATTCTATGAGAAGTGTTAAATTAATAATAAAATTCGTCGATAGAATAATAGTTTATATATTTTCAGTTTAACGTTTTTTGAAAGAAGTTGGGACATCAAGAGTCTCTACATTGCATAATAGCATGCATTTCCACAATTGAGCCACAATTTATTACCACAATTTATTACCAGCCACCAGGGAAGAGATCTTTGGGCAGACCCTTCAAACGTTGGATTGAGACCGTAACAGACCACTAGGTCTATCACATGAAAGGAGGAAGAAGAAGAAGGCCTATGTTTAATTTCTTTGTGCATCTCATTCCTATTTGTGATTATTGTTCCTAGGTATTTGAATTCAGCCACTTCCTCAAAATTTCTCTCATTTGTCATTAGCTGTCCATTTCCATTATATAATGTATTTCTATGTGTGACCATGTATTTAGTTTTATTGATAATTACTTCCAGTCCTAGTTTCTTAGTGTTACTCAATAGTGTGTGCGTGTTGTCCTTTAGCATCTCCTTGCTATCGGCCAATAGTACTACATCATCAACATAGACTAACAGCTTTTTAATACCATTGAGTTGTAAGCCTTCCTCATTCTGTAAAGATTTGATGGCATGCTCTAGTAAAGTAAAGTGATCCCACAACAGACCCGGAGGCCCTTGGGGTAGTAGGAGGTTAAGGCTCCCACTTTTTCTAGACAATCGGCACTTTATGTCAGCCGGGTTGTCAGCCCTGCGTGACAGCCGCCTTTACCCCCAGAACAAGCGTCTGGTACTCATTTCCGTTAGAGGCTGAGTCGACCCCAGGGCCATAGTGCCACCAGAGGGTTTGGGTCAGTTTAAAAATCCTGACCCCAACGGGACTTGAACCCTCAACCCTCCGGCTTGTAGCTCAGTGCCTTAACCACTAACGCTACGGCGTGCCCTAGTACAAAATTAAATAAAAAGGAGATAGTGTATCTCCTTGCTTCAACCCATTCTGGATTTCAAAAGTGTCCGAAAACTGCCTACATGCACCCTACTCTTTGTGCCATTTAGACACATTCATATAAGTCTAACTAACTTTTTAGGAATTCCGAACTCTAGCAGGACATAGTGCATATAATTGACTCGACTCAACCTCGTATTTTCTCCAATGACATCCCCAATATTTGAACAAAGAACAAGGAATTACTGTGCATCCCAATCTATTAACTAAATCAATAATTTGTATCCTGCCTTTTTTTTTTTTTTTTTTTTTGCTTTTATATTAATATCATTTCCTAAAAAACTTTTTGACTTGTTTAAGGCAGTGATGTCTGAATTTTATTTTCGTTCCTACTTATTTTTCTCATGTTACTTTCATTTCTACTATCTTTTCTTCAATGATTTTTAATCGATACTCTTTTAAGGGGGGGCACGCCATAGCATAGTGGTTAAGGCACTGGGCTACAAGCCGGAGGGTCGAGGGTTCAAGTCCCATTGGGGTCAGGATTTTTAAACTGACCCAAACCCTCTGGCAGCACTATGGCCCTGGGGTTGACTCAGCCTCTAACGGAAATTAGTACCAGACGCTTGTTCTGGGGTAAAGGCGGCCGTCACGCAGGGCTGACAACCCGGCTGACATCAAGTGCCGATTGTCTAGAAAAAGTGGGAGCCTTAACCTCCTACTACCCCAAAGGCCTCCTGAGGCCTGTTGTGGGATCACTTTACCTTTTACTCTTTTAAGGCATCATTCCATTGTGATAATCTTTTTTTATATTTGAAAAGAAAAATTTATATCTAGGCCAGAGTTTGAACCCAGAATCTTTAGCTTTATATGTTAATGCTCTGCCACTGAGTTATCCAAGGCCTCCAATCTAATTGCAAATTTTTCTCTTATGCATTTTTAATTCCTGAGACAATCAAGGGCTTGCGAACTGTTACTCAACACACAAATGGTGGCTTTGTATTTAAGACAACTTTTAATAGAAATTTAACATTATTTTATAAAGCCAATAAAGCATCTTTTGATGTTTTTATTATAAATTTAATATTTTTTCACTGAAGGACTATTTTTTTTATATTCCTTTTTTCTAATATCCCAAATTAAAATACATCTCCATGTATAGTAGTATCTGGTCAGCTTGGTGAGTTTTTGACTGACTTGCTATTTATTCTTTTTCGTATACGAATTCCCTCTTTCAACTTTCCTATCCAGTCTTCCTTGACTGACCTCTTGCTTTCTTCGACCCTGATGGTATTAGAGTATTCAAGACCTATGGGGTTCACTTCTCTTCCTTTCATTAGATATATCTAATTCTTACAACCTCGTGGGCACTCACCTTGATGGGTAAGAAGGGTTAACCTTGTTATTGACATACAGCAAACTCTCGATTATCCGGGTATGGCTCTTCCTACTGTATTTTTAAAAAGAAGATAAATACTGTACTATATTTTAATTGTTATGAAAAAAGTCTTTACTTTTAAATGTTCTACTGTGAACTGCGCTTAGAAACTCGCACAATAACTTCACCCTCCCCTGATGCATAACAGTACCCATGGCATATTTTGAGAAGGAAGGGTTACTTGTTAAAGCTGCCCTACTTCTAGACAATGCACCCTGCTACTCAAATTCAAGTGAGCTTATATTTTGATGATGGTCAGATTATTGTGAAATATCTGCACCATGTGTCACATCTCTGATTCAACCTATGGATCAAGGTGTGATTGCTAGTATGAAGCCTAATACACGAGGGAACTGTAATTGTCATATTTTAGAAATCTTTAAATGTGTTAGATGCCATTTATGGAATTTGTAGGAAGTCGGAAAAAGTGAAACCAGCCACAATAGAACGATCGTGGAATAAACTCATGTCACCTAAGAATGAAGAAGACTTTGCAGTATTACTTCCGAAAACTGTGACGATGCTACAAATATAGCTCACTTGTTGAAAGAAGTTGTGGGCTTGTGAAGCGTGGATGAAGAAAATGTGGCTGAGTGGTTCCTAAGTGACATGAGTGAACCCGGCTTCAAAAGATTGAGTGATGTGGCCATTGTCAACAAAGTGTGAGGGGTGGGGAAGGAGAAAGTGAAGATGAAAATGCAACTACCTTTGAAAACAAAATTAGCCACATAGAAGCATCAAAATATATAGATGTCTTTTTAGAATATATGGGACAAAAATGAATTTGATTACGTTGCTGTCTTAAGTGTTAGGAAAATAAGAACTGTAATCAGAAATAGTGTAAACGATAAATTCAAGCGGAGGAAAATATTGGACTTCTTGGTGTAAAACACGTGGTTTCAATGGAGATTTGTGGTTTCTAGACACAAATTTTGCTTTAAGTACAACAGTTTTCAAATTACAGTACTGTAATAAATACTGTAGGGCCTATTGCATGTTTATTATTAGAATAACTTAGTTGGATTATCCATGTTTTTCAATTTTCCATGTATATCTTGGTCCCAATTAACATGGATAATCGGGAGTTTGCTGTATTGGGTAAACAAGGACCTAAGAAATGCACACATAGGCTGCATTTACATCAATTGCAGCCCCATTGCAATTTATATTATCTACACCCAAGTTATGGAATCATCAACCTTCATGGGAGACATAAGTGTGTAAATGGATTCACTGCAGCTGGATACATGTAATGAAGAATGAATGAGCCCATATTTTTATGCATTAAAAGATAAGATTGCAACATAGTATAATGAGAAGTAAGATTTGTGACTGACTTTTGTATTGGTTCCACATACAATAATGTGCACTGTGTTACAATCTAAACTTCTGTCATACTGACACAGGTGGTAGCATGCCTTCTTCCTTACTAGCGGGTCCAGGTTTGATATCTGGTGCAGTTGAGAATTTTAATTGTTAAATTAATTTAATTGCAAAATTTTCAATCTCAGGGCCAAGAGAGGTGGTGATGTACAATTTTCAGTTTTAGATTCCTGCATTAAATTGCAAACCCCTTCAGAGTTCATATGTTGAGGAGGCATGTGGTACTGTTGGTAGCAATTAGTCTGTCGGATGGGGATGTTAGGTCTGACGGTCCCTTGGTGCTTTTTTGATAGGAGTAAGCTTCATGCCAGTACCAAGTTTCACCTTCTCATCTCTCTTCTCATAATTCCTCATGCAAAACACTTTATGCTACACAAACACATAAACTTACACTCATCCTACACTCCTCTCTGTACACACAAAACAAGATTATATCATCTGTGTAAAGTATTCTGCCGAAGTGGTGTGTAAATTAAACATAGACAACAATATCTATCTGGCCACTGCAACCCAAAGCACTTGAAGTGTAATGGGTGGGTGACTTTAGAACACACACAATCTTAATTTTTAGTGCATAAAAATCTAGGCTTTAGTTATCACTCATCCAGATTTCACACCAACTACCCACATTCGTATAGCACAGGGACTCTGGTAGTTACTACGCTTATCTCTAATTCCAATTTTGCAGATTCAAACCTGGACAGGATTCACATAGTGTAAAAATCCTGAATATGGTTTCTTTCAGAAGACAAGTAAAGCCTTAGGTCCCATGTTGTAGATTTATAACACCTAAAAAAACCTCAAGTGGGCTTGCCGTAGCATAGTTGTACTGTAAAATGGAAGGTTGCAGATTTAATTATCAATACTATTGGTATTTTTAAAAACTGGTCTTAACCTTTTGGCAGCACTATGACCCTGGAATCAATTCAGCCTCTAATGGAAATGAGAATCAGGTGCATGTTCTAGGGATAAAGGTTCCCATCATGCAGGGTTTACATCTTGTGCTGATTGTCTGCAAAGATGAAATGTTAAGACCTGAAGTGGGATTATTTTTTAAAAAGTTACCTCTGTGCAAAATTTGGTTGCCCTTTCACACCCAGCTTTAAATTAAGACATTAGAGCCCTGAATTGTTAAGAGAATATAGTTAAATCATATATTATACATAATATAGATATTGTCTCATAAGAAATGCCATTTTTTAAACAAATTTTATTTGGAATGTTTTTCTGATAAGAAATTAAACTACTCTTCAAAGTAGATACCATCAGATTGTATGTTCTTGAGCCATCTTTCAGCGAGGTTTATTATCTGCGACAGTATCAGTTTCTGGTTATGATGTGAAGACTTGATTGAGACCCTCTTCCACAGTTTCAATGTTTTCGAAATTTCACACAAGAAATGGGCCATAGATTGAAACATAATCATCTGAATTAATAATATTGGCTCTCCATATTATTACTTTTCAAAATGGCTCACAAAACAATTAATGATTTCAAACAATTTGACAACGCATTAAAAATTCTTAAAAATTGGTAGAATTAAGTGACCTGTAGCTAAAGACTGACTAGAAATAGGCAAATATAAATTTCAAATTGAACATGAATTTAAATATCTGGGCACTATAATCACTGATGACGATAATATTAATAAGGAAATAAGGAGCAGGATTCTCTAAGCCAACAGATGCTGTTATGCACTTAAGGACCAATTTAAATCACACATTCTAAGTCTGGTTGCAAAATTGAAAATTTATAAAACCATACTGAGACGTTGCTATTATGACAGTGAATGCTGGACACTGAGCAGAGAGAATGGAGAAAGACTGAGAATCTTTGAAAGGAAGATCCTGGGATCTATAAATGATCGTGGAATATGGCGGATAAGATATAACGATAAATCTACAATTTGTATTCAGACCCAGATATTGTATATGTTATTAAAATTGGCAGACTGAGATGGGTGGGTATTATAATGAGAATAGAGGAGGAGAATACCACTAGAAAGCTAACACTACTGAGACCAGATGGAGGAAGAAGAAGAGGAAAACCGAAGCTGAGATGTATGGATGGAATAGAGGAGGACTTCCGAAAGCTCGGAGTCCGGGGATGGAGAAGGAGGGCATGGGACAAGGATGCCTATAGGAGTGTCCTAACAGGAAAGAGGGCTCATAAAGGGCTGTAGAGCTGGAAGAAGAAGAAGAAGAATTAAGTAACATATTAATAGAGCCTTATGGTAGATTGGGTTCTTTCGATGTTGTTTCTTTGTTTCGAAGTTTCCCAACAGAAAAAAATCTTACATATTTTGAAGAAATGGCTAATTTCTCTAAAATTGAAAACACAAGAAATAGAAGAGTACATAAGTTAAACAAAACTTTGTATCGACAATTCGTTTTTCACCTTCAACAGAAAATTTTATAAGCAAATTCTGGGTTTGACAATGAGCAATACACTTTCAGCACTTTTCATTAATTTGTTTATGGGCTATCTAGAATGTCACATTACCAATGCTTATATATCCATGGGGATATTTAAATGTTGGTACAGATATGTTGATGATATTTTCTCAGTAATAAATTCAAAATATACATAAGATTTATTGAAATTACTTAACCATCAATACAATTCTGTGAAATATGCTATGGAAATGGAGAAAAATAATCAAATCTCATTTTTGACCTAAATATAATTAGGAATGAACATCAATCATAGATATTTAATTTTAGGAAGTTATATTTTGAGGTTATTTTAATTATATTATTTTTTGGTCTAGACATCTTACCTCAATATTAATGTTGATTTGTTCTTGAACATGTTTCAAAACAATTCTGTTTTATCTTCAGCTTTCCCAGACTGGTTTTATTTATGTTGCATTATGTTGCACCACCTGGATGTCGATGTCAGCTCCATCCTGTGGTTGGCCAAAGAACCTCCAAACAAGGTCACCCTCCATCGGAATATCAAAATTCATAACTCTGTTTCTGTTCTTCTGAATATAAATTTTTTCCCAAATAGTCAGCTCGTTTGTATTTTCTAACTGTTTTAATAATTTAGTGTCTGAATTGATATTATGTTTTTCAGACCAAACATGAGCAGCAACTGCAGATTTTTCAATTTCTCCATTTTTAATATTTCTTATGTGTTCTTTGGTTCTAATTTTTAGGTTTCTTTTTGTTTTCCCTATATATATCTTTTCACAACCCATGCATTCAATTTGATATATTCCTGACTTTTATTTTTATCAGTTTTTCATTTTTGTTGGTTTTTATTAGTTTATTTAAACTGTAGTTATTTTTTGGTGCTAATTTAATATTAAACTTCTCAAATATATTTTGAAATTTATTATGTACCCAGGGGTGATATGTGAATTTCCTATATTTTTTCATAGGTGGTTCTTCTTTTTCAAGATTACTTCTGTTTATCATTTTTGTTTTTTATACTTTTCTATCCTTTATGTACCATTTTTCATCAAACCCATTTTCTATTGCTACTTTGATTATGTGTTTTTTCTCATGTTTGAAATCTTCTTCGTTTAAGGGTAAGTTTACCAATCTATGAGTTAAACTATTAAATGCTGCTAATTTATGTCCAATTGGATTGAACCCTGTTGATTTTATAAAATTTTCCGTATGAGTTTCTTTCCTATGAATCCTGAATTCAATTTTTCTTTTTTCTTCGTTTCTGACCAATTTAAGATCCAAAAAAGGTATTTGTTTATTGTCTTCTATTTCTTTGGTGAATTTAATGTTTGTGCTCTGTAAATTTAATAGTTTTAGGGAATCTTCTACATGTTTTTCTTTAACAATACAAATTATATCATCAACATATCTACTCCAAAATTTAAACATTGTGGATGTGCTTTAGTGATTTTACATTCAAAATCGCTCATAAATAAATTTGCCAGGAAAGGTGATGATGGGTTTCCCATTGAGAGCCCTGATTTTTGTCTATAGAAACTAGAAAAGAATAAGCACTTTGAAATGATCAGTAATCTGGATATTGAAATTTATTTGTTACATATCAAATTGTCTAAAATATTAGGAAACATCATGTGGGAAAACCTAGAAAATAAATTTTTCACTTTTTTGAACATAACCATGAAAAAGAAAATTGAGAAACAAAAGAAAAAGATAAATAATTTGTTAACTAAATCAAAGGGAAAGAAGAATACATCAAATAAAATCAAATATCAGAATAAAACCAGAAATGAAGAAAAATCAGAATCCACCAGAAATTATGTTAAAAATTTTTCAAAGGCAACCTTTAACCTAATAGAGACAAAATTGTTAGAAAACGGTCTAAAAACAGCAATAGATTATTCCAATAGAATAGAAGAATACATAGTGGACATTGAAAATTCAATAGAAGGGTTAGTTACAGAAGAAAAAATAATCATCAGAAAAAAATGTGAAGAAATTTTGAATAAAATAAAGAATACAAATAAAAACCCAGTTTGTAAGGAGAATTTAAAACACTCAAAGAAATAAATAACAAAAATGTTGTATATACAAAATCAGATAAGGGTAACCAAATTATAATTCTCGACAAAGAAGATTATCAAAATAGAATGGAAGAACTTTTGAAAGAAAAAGAGTATGAAAAATTAAGAATGACCCCCTACCAAAAACCATAAAAAAAGTGGAAAACTGTTTTAAAAATGTTAAAATTCTATCCAAGAAAGAAAAATTTCAATTAAAAGTAAGCAACCCAAGAAACCCTAATATACATGGACTTCCAAAAATTCACAAACCGGGAAACAAAATGAGGCCAATAATTAACAATATTGGATCACCAACCTACAAAATTTCGA
>JASPKZ010001732.1:0-50291 GCA_030220185.1 Diploptera punctata
CCAGGGTGTGTCTATTCACACGTAAGTCGTCCATGTCAATGCTGCGTCATGTTCACACTGACGTCCAACACGGCTGCTATCCTGCAGACTGACCTCCGCGCATCTGGTGCCCGACCGAAGAATTTCCATTGAAAGTCTTCGGTCGGCCACCAATGGCGCGGAGGCAGCTGCAGATAGAAGGCCGTTGACGTATTGTGAACATGACGCAGCTTACATGTCACGAATACGTGAAGAAACCCTGGTCTGCTATAAATTAGGAAGTATGAGGTGAGTGAAATGATAAAAATAACAATATTAAAGAACTCATAGTGTTTTGCCCCTATCTACTACTTACGATAGTAATGTTTAATGTAAAAACTGTAATGAGACAAGGATTGTCATGTTGGATGACAAACATTGTGAGCATCAAAAAATCTGATATAGAGTTACAAACGATTGAAGTATAGTGCGAGAGAGTAAATAATGATGACAAAAATGGAATTGATTGTAATAAGAAAATCGGTATAAAGGATGACATTCTTTAACAAAGTACATGGGAGAAATGTAAAAAAAAATGAAAGTTATAATTCCTAATAAATGGAAGTTCCACTATTTAGAACTTTTCATGTCGGCTTAAATCATGCAGGTTGTGAAAAATTAGCTCTCAACATAAGTGAATTTTTCTATGTTAACATTTAGATAAAAAGTTGAGAAGGTTTACTTCTTCATGCATAACTTGTCAAAAAGCCAAATGTATGAACGTAAAATATGATATAGTTCCACAAAACATATTAAGGAACAAAGTAAATAGCTTAGTAGTAATGGATACTCATGGAGAAATGCCTACTACTCAATTTGGTTACAAGCATATTCTTGTATTATCTGATGTATTCTCAAAATTTGTAAAAATATATCCATTAAGAAGTGTAAATAGCAGAGCTTGCCTAGGTAAATTGTGAGAGATTATTTACCTAATTATGGACCTATTGATGCACTACTTAGTGATAATGCTTCAGTGTTCTCAAGTCCTAAGTTTAAAGAAAACTTACTGCGATAGGAATTAAATTGTACCATTGTAGTAAATATCACCCAAAAAGTAATCCCTGTGAGAGAGTTAATAGGGAAATACTACAAGTTTAAGAGTTTTGACCCATCATAAACATTCTGACTGGTTTAAACATATCAGCGTCATAGAGAATGTTATGAATCATTCAATTAATGTCAATACTGGGGAAGCACCCCATATTCCTAATGACAGGTAAACAACCTGACAGGTTAATTGCTAATTTACCATTACCTATCATTGATAAAAGTCAAATCCCGGAGACAGCCGAGGAAATATGTAAAGAGTTATTGAAAGGTTAGAATGTCGCGCAGAAAAGCGCAACAATAAGGTTAAAAGACATAAAAGGAAGTGGAATCCCAAAGTTGGAGACAAAGTTCTCATAAGGGATATTTCATTATCCAATGCTTTAAAGAAACAATAAATCATAGGATGACCTATTGTATAAAGGCCCTATGAAATATTTAAAAATTTTAATGATACCACATATGAGCTAAGAGAAATAGACACTAGAAAGAAATTGGAAAATATTCCAAAGAACTGTTGAAACCATTTCAGACTCCTATTAATTAGTTGTAGCTGGTGACTTCAAATAGTTCAAAGTGTATTTAAAATATTGTATGTAAATTTTGTAAAATTAATACTTCTATTTTATCATGTAACATGTATTTATTATAATTGTGATGTATTACATTGTATTGATTCTAATACAGATGAATCTTGTATAGAAAGAAACTTGATATTTGGGGAAAGTGATTTATTTTAATTTAGCCTCACACTTAGTTGTAGCTAAGATTAAAATAAATCAGGGGCAATTTAAAACCGGATATTTATCCCCATATAAAAATAATAAGGGTTTTTGTTTTGTTTATAATTATATTTATTTATATGAAGAATGGACATCAAATTTATTTATAGAATTCAAATTTTTTTTATATGTATAAAAAAAAATAACTGGTCAATATAAACTGTTAATACAGTTAGATGTTTTTTATAACTGATGCAGTATGTAAAATACTTCAAATATTCAAATTGATAATTTTTATGAAGAAATAAATGGGAGTGGTGGACTGGGATAGATAGAAGTTAACTTGAAAATACTCCTTCCTTTTATGTTGGACCAATCAGACCATAGAGATTATAACTGAAATAACAAGATGGCTACAATACTTGAAGATGGTCGGTCATGTTCGGCGACTGCTCCTTAAAGAATAAGGAAATAATTGTTTATTTTATTGATGTTGGTTGAAAGAAATAGTGTTAAAAGTATGAAAGATTATATAGTGATATAATAGTCATCCATCTTGGTGAAAAACAGTTTCTAAGTGAAAATAATGAATAATAATGACTGGATTGACCGTTAGCATTCGTCATCCATTAAATACATAAAATGGTAATCTTCTATTAGTGAAAAATATCAACCTAAGCCGGAATCTTTTGGAACTTTTAAATTACAAGATTCATCTTGACCAAAGTGAGAGTTTTAAATAAACTAACTTATCGTTCAACTGTTAATAAAGTGTTGTTATTTGTGTAAGAAACTTTTCCTCATTCCCCTGAAGAGAGTTATTAGTGCCGTGGCAGATTTAAAGTGATTTAAGTTATATCACAAATCTTCAACTTCGGATATCTCACCGAGAAACCCAACTTTAAATGTCTCCACAACGAGGGGCAACAAAAATAAACACAACTTCAAAATTGAAAGATCACATTAATGCTATCTACCCCAGAACCTAAAGCCTTGATCAAAGGCATCTTCTTCTTGCAGCCTTTTGAAGCCCTACTTCTTTAAATTTTTGGTACCATGATGTTTCTGTCTTTTCTGAATACTTCTTCTAGTTGGTATCCAATGAAAGATTATTTAGGGCATCATAGTTTTTGCATCCTCATTACATGTCAAACCATTTGAACTCTCTCTTCTTAACAAATAAGATGACAATGGACCCAACTTATTTATTAAGTAGAACCTCATAATGTTACTTCCTATTGTATTTTCATAGCCTTCTTTTTAAACCTATCATATTCTCCCCTACTATATGTCTCCTAATTTTTCAGCTAAAATAAAGCATTATTTTTTTTTATTTGAGTTTGTATTTTTTTAACATTCTTACCTCATATGTTTATTTTGTTGGACAATCGTTTCAAAGCTTTTATTCCATCTTCAGCTAGTTCACAAACTGTTTTTTTTTATTTTCTTCAAGTTGTCAGCCCTGGATCTGTGTTCCAGGTTCTTTGGAACACAGATCCAGGGTTGACAACTTGAAGAAAAGAAAAAACAGTTTGTGAACAAGCTGAAGATGGAATAAAAGCTTTGAAACGATTGTCCAACAAAATAAACATATGAGGTAAGAATGTTAAAAAAATACAAACTCAAATATTAAATTAAACCTCATAATGTAACTTCCTAATGATTTTAAAATAAAGCATTATCATTAATTTATTCATTCCGATTCTTTGTAAATCTTGATACCTTCTCGCTTCTTCTCAAATAATCAATTTTAATTGCTAAAACCTTTCTTTTATATTTTTCATTCATAACCCAAACTTAATGGGTTGTATCATAATACACTTTCAACTTAATGCCTTTCTCATGTGTAATTTTGTGTTCTTGTAAATATTCCTATCATACTGAAATCAGGAATCCTTAAATCTTTCATGCTTGTTCAATTCCTAACTGAATATCTGCAAATCAATTCTGTCTTTTGTAATCATAGTGTCCAGGTATTTTACACTTATCCACTTGTTTAATGATTATTCTCCAACAATTAATATTTCATATTCATCATTTGAATTAATTACTAAAAATTGTGTTTTATTAATATTAATTTCCATTTAATAATCCTTATATTGAGTGTATATTTCTTAAACATAAATTCTAAATCATCCACTTAAAAAAAATAAATAAACAATTTAAAGACAATGAGAACCAAATGAATTGTGAATTCTTCTTACCTCATAATCTATGTTTTTAACACAGAACTGAGAGAACAGAGAAAAAAAATTGACAGTTGAGAAAATAGCTGAAGATGGGAATGATATGTTTACCGATACTGCAGTTCTGTGTTAAAAAACATAGATGTATGAGGTAAGAAGAATTCACGATTCATTTGATTCTTATTCATGTTAAAAATTCCCAAATTATTATATTAATTTAAAGACAACCATAAAAATTCATTTTGTGACTTGCAAATTCTCAGTATCAAATACTTTCAATGAATGAATGAATGAGTCACTTCTTATCTTACCTAATACTTTATGTTTTTTAAACACAGGGACTCCTCTTGAAAACTGCAGTTCCTGTGTTTAAAAAACAAAGTATGAGGTGAGATAAGAAGTGACTCATTCATTCATTGAATTAAGAACCTCATAATGTCACGTCCCATATTTTAAAGATCATCTTGCTAGCTGTGAGGCTCTGAAGATGTCACCTGCAAGAACTCTGGCAGGACTCTATTGGGAAGCAAGAAAGCAAATGGAACACATCCAAGCTAATGGGCATTAGACTGCTACTTTTTAAAGTGATCCCACTACAGGCCTCAGGAGGCCTTTGGGGTAGTAGGAGGTTAAGGCACCCACTTTTTCTTGACAATCGGCACTTGATGTCAGCCGGGTTGTCAGCCCTGCGTGACGGCCGCCTTTACCCCAGAACAAGCGTCTGGTAGTCATTTCAGTTAGAGGCTGAGTCGATCCCAGGGCCATAGTGCCGCCAAAAGGTTTGGGTCAGTTTAAAAATCCTGACCCCTACAGGACTCGAACCCTCGAACTTCTGGCTTGTAGCGCAGTGCCTTAACCACTACGCTATGGCGTGCCCCCCTTAGACTGCTACTACTACTACTATATTTTAACTATGAATCAAATACTTTCTCAAACTAAGATTTCTCCTATTGTTTAGTTGTTCACAACTGTGAACGTAATACAGCATTGAGAATGTCACATATGAAGTGAAGAAACTCGAGTCTGCTTGGGAGTTAAGAAGTATGAGGTGAGTGAAGGAACTAAACAATATTAAAATAAACCTCAAAGTGTTATTTCCTACCTACATAACTTAATAAGCTTTCTCCTGTTCATAAGACAGAAGATACAAAACACACAATTTCTGAGCAGTAACGTAAACCACATATAAATTAATTCAAAATTTACAATAAACTTTTATTTTAAATAAACAAACCTTAGTAGTACCAAGAGGAGGAGGAGGACCAAGAACATCTCTCCAACTCTGTGTCAGAGTGGTTGACTGTGAATGTGTACTACTTTCAGAAGCCATTCTTTTTCTTTTGACAATGTTAACAACTGGACGACCTCCTGTATTTCTCTGTCCATTATCCTTTCCAGCTACATCTTCCATATCTGCTATTTCCATTTGTTGATTTGACTGCGTTTCAAATAAATCTCCCTCTGACTAAGAACAAAACATTCAATTAAATATGTGAAAATTTAAAAAATCACTGTGTGATATATATATTTATAAGTAACAACTAATTATAATTTATAGTTAAGCTAAAAAGATTCAGTTCATAAATAAAATTCATTGTAATAATAATAATAATAATAATAATAATAATAATAATAATAATAATAATAATAATAAATGAAAATAAACTAAATTTTTAATTCTTCTTCTTCATCTAACCAAGTCTTAGGCCTATAGGCCTGTTACGATTTCATTGATGAATATTAAAAATATCAATGTCTCCTACATTGGCCCTAAAATAAGACTCTCCTGGATAAAGCTGCTCACCAACTTTACTTGAATATGAGACTTTTTTTTTAAATTTAAAAATCCCAACTAGCCTTGAATTCTCAACTAGGAATGAAGCCCAGCCAAAATCAAGATTTTTATGTTGCATAGTACATAGTTGCCGGATAGGAAATGATCGCAGACACAGCACAAAAGTGGTAAATAACACACAGTTGAAATTTAATGTTATGTTATTTTATTTAACAACACTGTTTAACAGTTCTGGTCAGTAGCATCATCACAATTCAAATCTGGGCTTGAATGAGTTGACAAATATTGCCAGACCTCTTATTTCAAGTTTGAGGTTTTTTTTTTTACATGCCGAAAATCTACTATATGGAACCCACAGCTTTAGTTTCTTTCCCAAGGAAACATATTTAGGATTTTTATGCTGTAAACAATTCATCAATCCTGGCTGGGTTTGAACGTACAAACCTTGGAATCAGAGGCAAGCATGGTAACCTATTTCATTCATTGAAAATATAACAGCAGATAGCCTATAAGAAAGCTGGAAAAGTTGCTGTGGTAAAAAATAGTTTCGACAATGACATTTACAAACTGTAACAATATCAATATAGCTGAGAGGAGACATTTCTTAAACATGTTAAAATGAGTGTAAATAAAAAGTCAGATCCCATCAAAAACAGGTACAAGTTCACAAATTGCTACTGGTTAGCAGAGTTGTTATGATGTTAATTTCAAGTTGATGCAGAAGCTATAAACAACTATGTGGCAGGGAGAAAATTTGGGAAGGAACAAATGAATCGTGAATTCTTCTTACCTCATACATCTATGTTTTTTACCACAGTTAAAAAAACATAGATGTATGAGGTAAGAAGAATTCATGATTCTCATAATATAAAAAATTCCCAAATGTATTATATTAATTTAAGAAAATTTTGTCTCTAAAATTAACATTCGTAAATGGTGATAAATTAAAGAAAAATTGAGCCATATAATTCATCTCAAAAATCGTTTAGTGGGTCTATTACAACCTGGATAGATCAGATTATAGGGGTAGCAAAAAAGGGCACGAAGTCAATAATTTCTATGCATATGATTTATCTAAGATTTCTTGATCGAGCGGTAGCGACAGGAGAGCGTCAAAGCCTGGGGAAACGGTGTAGAGGTTCAAGGTTGTCGGCTAAATATAGATTGGAATGTCGGTTCCGTTACAAATACCACACACAAGACCAGCGAAACCACAACTTTTATTTAACTACTATATGTTGCAATGAATTAAATAAATCCTTTAGAAAAAAATACTCGTAATTACAACTTAAACACAAATAACAATTGACGATTTTTATTATTAATTTAACACTTCTCATTGAAGGATAAATTATATTTGAAGAGAAAAATTTTCGTCTAGACCGGGACTCGAACCCGGGACCCTTGGCTTTCCGGGCCAAGTGCTCTACCAACTGAGCTACCGAGGCGAGTTACGATCTAGATGCAAATTTTTCTCTTATGTACGTTGTAATTCCCTCGCGCCAAATGCTTGAAACCATAGCTTCTATCTTTGCAAATGGCGGCTTCTTAGTTAAGAAGACATTTATTGGGAATTTAACACTACTTTATAGCCAGTAGGGCTTCTATTGACGATTTTTATTATTAATTTAACACTTCTCATTGAAGGATAAATTATATTTGAAGAGAAAAATTTTCGCCTAGACCGGGACTCGAACCCGGGACCCTTGGCTTTCCGGGCCAAGTGCTCTACCAACTGAGCTACCGAGGCGAGTTATGATCTAGACGCAAATTTTTCTCTTATGTACGTTGCCATTTGCAAAGATAGAAGCTATGGTTTCAAGCATTTGGCGTGAGGGAATTACAACGTACATAAGAGAAAAATTTGCGTCTAGATCGTAAATCGCCTCAGTAGCTCAGCTGGTAGAGCACTTGGCCCGGAAAGCCAAGGGTCCCGGGTTCGAGTCCCAGTCTAGGCGAAAATTTTTCTCTTCAAATATAATTTATCCTTCAATGAGAAGTGTTAAATTAATAATAAAAATCATCAATAGAAGCCCTACTGGCTATAAAGTAGTGTTAAATTCCCAATAAATGTCTTCTTAACTAAGAAGCCACCATTTGCAAAGATAGAAGCTATGGTTTCAAGCATTTGGCGCGAGGGAATTACAACGTACATAAGAGAAAAATTTGCGTCTAGATCGTAACTTGCCTCGGTAGCTCAGTTGGTAGAGCACTTGGCCCGGAAAGCCAAGGGTCCCGGGTTCGAGTCCCGGTCTAGGCGAAAATTTTTCTCTTCAAATATAATTTATCCTTCAATGAGAAGTGTTAAATTAATAATAAAATCGTCAATAGAAGCCCTACTGGCTATAAAGTAGTGTTAAATACCCAATAAATGTCTTCTTAACTAAGAAGCCGCCATTTGCAAAGATAGAAGCTATGGTTTCAAGCATTTGGCGCGAGGGAATTACAACGTACATAAGAGAAAAATTTGCGTCTAGATCGTAACTCGCCTCGGTAGCTCAGTTGGTAGAGCACTTGGCCCGGAAAGCCAAGGGTCCCGGGTTCGAGTCCCGGTCTAGGCGAAAATTTTTCTCTTCAAATACAAATAACAATCTTTATTTTATGACGCTAATTTAGATGAGTTAACAAGCTGAAATGAGAGAACTCAGAATATTTTAATGTATATTTTCTTATTTAGAACAAGTTAGAAGAACTCGTTTCTCTATGTTTAATATTTCCACGTTAAAGTTAATATTCAAAAATAACAGAGAATTATTATCTCAATTTTAAGTTTATTTTATTCAAGCTAAAGATAATTAATATCTTTTATTTATTCAAAGTGAAATATTCAACCTGGAACTTTATAGAAGGTTAAGAAAACTGTATTTTTACTTAGACACACCGAGATTTGAAATCATGTCCAAGAGTCGTTTCTACGATCTGCCTTCCGTCTGATTTCTGCCTAAAAACCGCGAGTATTTATTTAATAATTTACTTCCCCTTCCAGCTAGAATCCGTGGCGGCCATTGCATTATTTCCTAACCTTTGGTAATAATTTGGTTTTTGTCAGGGTCAGATTATATAAGGTGTTTGTTCCCCTTATATAATGTGTTATTCAAAGATACAATATTTCAGCTTTATTCTAATATTTCGTAAGTGTGTCCTAATAGCTTGAAAATATGTTGTTTCAAAGACCTGAGGTATTGGGTTATGACATACATTTTCCCAGATATTTTAATATTTAATTAATTTTCCCTCGTTTTTTATTTCTTAAAGCCCTTATATAAATTTGATTATGGTCTTATCAGAGTTTTCAACTTTAATTATTTTTCCTCTATCTTCCGGTATAATACATAAGTATATATCGCCTCTGCTTCAATCTTTTTTATCAATTTTTTTATTATACCTGCAATTAAGCCCTGTTGTATTTATAATAAGGTCAAAGAAGGGGAGATATACAAATTGGGAGGTCATTTTAAATTTATAGTCCTGCAACATCCTGTACTATTAAAAACCAGATTATAAAATCTTGTGTCACCAATCTATTAACCTCAATAAATTGAGTAAAATAAATAGGCTATATAAGACACAAATAATATATACTGACATAAATAATAAGTTCATATCATCAGCATTTATTTCACTATAGGGCTAAAAAAATTAATTATTACACATTATAAAACTATAGTTTCAGTAGTTTTGAAACAATATGCATTTCATTTTGTCAACTGACAGTACTGATTGAATCAACTTAATTTCTTTTTATTTAAATTTGTTTCATTATCATCCTTCACCGGTGTGGAAAGCAACAGGAAGCTACCACACCTATTAATTCCCTAGTAAAGCTGCAAAGCATAGCATGAAAATGCTATGATTGCAATGAAAGACCTGTCCTCGGGCAGAATTACTATGGATGGATCATGAATAATATGCGAACGGCTGAGTAATTGTAAATTTATGCATTGACAAATTGTTGGCAAATATTTTGGATATATTACCTTTATTCACATTTTATCTTCAAATAATCTGAATAACCTCAATATTCCAGAACAAGTGCATTGTAACCATACTCAGGAGTTTTGTATCAGTTGTTGAATAGGACTATACTGTAATTATATTTGAAAAGAAAAATATACACCTAGACTGGGGTTTGAACCCAGGACGTTTGACTCTCTATGTCAGTGCTCTTCCATCTGAGCTAGAGCACTGACATAGAGAGTCAAAGATCCTGGGGTCAAACCCCAGTCTAGGCGTATATTTTCTTTTCAAATATAATTTGTCCATCATTAAGATGTTTAAAAAACGAATAATATTAATACGATTATACTGTACTTGTTAATAGGCTATGTGTTTAATAAAAAACAATAAAATTTGACATAATATGAAATAAAATTATGTACAGCCTTTGAAAGAATTGATGCTGCACAGATAATTGTTAAGACCCACAACGAAGCCATTGTAAATGATCAGAGGTCAGCTACTTGGTTCACAAGTGCACCAACTATTTGAGAAACTAAAATCCATTCTATTTCGTTGTGTCGTGCAGGGGAAAATAAATAAAACAAAACAAAATAAAAAAGAACAAACAAAATTAATTGAAATAAGGCCGAACACACAACCTCATGCATAGGAAACAGACGTTCCGTCCACTAGACCCAAACTGTCACTGGTAGAAACAGTCTGTATGAAGCAAAGCAATACTCCAGGACTTACTTGTATACAACGTATATAGAGAAAAATTTGCATTTAGATCGGTACTTGCTCAGGTAGCTCAAATGGTAGAGCACTTGGACTAGAAAACCAAGGGTCCCGGGTTCAAGTCCCGGTCTAAGCGTATAATTTTTCTCTCAAATATGACTTACTTGTATATTGAAATTATATATTAACTTAATTTAGTTTAAATTAATCAGACACGTTTTGCATTAGTTGTGGAAATAAACAATCTTGTTAATATTATTCGTTTTTAAACACCTTAATGATGGACAAATTATATTTGAAAAGAAAAATATACGCCTACACTGGGGTTTGAACCCAGGACCTTTGACTTTCTATGTCAATGCTCTTCCATCTGAGCCACCTAGGCCTCCAATCTAAACGTGTATTTTTCTCTTACACATAGTTAATTCCCTAACCCCAAATGCTACGAGCCGTTGCTACGATTTTTGCAAATGACGGCTTCTTTGTTAAGAAGACTTTTTATTGGGAATTTAAACATTACTTATAAAGCCAGTAGTGCTTCTTTCAATGTTAATATTATCCGTTTTTAAACACCTTAATGATGGACAAATTATATTTGAAAAGATTGGAGGCCTAGGTGGCTCAGATGGAAGAGCATTGATATAGAAAGTCAAAGGTCCTGGGTTCAAACCCCAGTCTAGGCGTATATTTTTCTTTTCAAATATAATAAACAATCTTGTTATGTTTTGTAAACAAAGTAATGAGTTTAAATAAACCTCATAGTGATTTTTTCCTATAAAAGTTTAATAGAAGTAATGAGTGTTGCAATCATTATTTATTTTCTATATACAGTATATGAACTGTTTCCTTTAATTAATTAATTTCATTATATATCCAAATTTATGTATTTCATGAAGCCTAGTAACATGTAGGCATTATGAAAATTAATGACATTATTAAAAAAATCTTCATGACCAGGAACTAACCTGGGTCCGCAAGAGAGCATCTTACTGACTATTCCACTGAAGCGAACAATACAAATATTACATAAAGAGAGACTTATGCTGCCTGTTTTGTACTCAAACGAGACAGCACATGTAACAATGTATTTGTGTGATCGCTCTTCAAAACTTTCTATCATCAAGAGTTCTGCCATAATTTTTTTCAAAAGCTGTACTTACAAGGATTGAAAATGTTTTACGTTTAAAATTTCAGTCTCAGCTGCACTTTGGCCATAAATATCCGTAAAACCTAATTTTTAATCAATTTATGTAAATAATTATTATATCATAATCAAAGACTTACATCAGTTTGAGGTCTTGGTTGTACAGGTCTGGCAACAAACATATCACTAATTTTTCTTTGCTTCAAAGTGTCATTCTTCTCTAACATCTTTTTATGAAGCCAGTCTGGATGTCGCACTCGTGGCACAGGATTGGACAGCTGATCAAGTAAAAATAAGTTCATAACTCATACTAAATGTATTTAATAACAGAAATCTTATAATATTTTTTCATAACATTCTAAGAAAATGATTAGCAGATTATTATTAGATATTTGTTAATAAGTAACAATACTTACTTACTTACTCACTGGCACTATCGAACCCGTAGGTTCATGGCCGCACGGACATACGCTCTCCATACATCCCTATCCTGAGCTAATACTTTCCAATCATTCCCTGTATAATTTACTTCCCTCAAATCATAGTTAATGTTATTCTCCCACCTCATTCTTGGTCTACCAACTGGGCGTTTTCCCTCTGGCTTTCCTACAAGAAGCTTCCATGCAAGTCTTTCATTCCCCATACGTGAATAAGTAACAATATGAGGACAAATTATATTTGAAGAGAAAAATTATACACTCAGATTGGGGTCTGAACCCAGGATCTTTGGCTTTCTAGGCCAATGCTCTACCACAGAGCTACCTGAGAAATGGTGAAATTAAATGTTTCTTACCTTTCCTCATATAAATTTTCTAAGTTGATCGCAATTTCGAGACTATAACTGTCTCATCCTCAGAACTTTGTTGGCAACTAGTGTTATGTCGATCGGAAGAAACTCTTCTTCTTCCCTCTGTTGGTGGACCGATGAACCTCTAGATCAGGTCAAAATTTGCGGGAATTTCAAAGTTCATAAGTTTTCCTTTGTTTTTCTGAATGTGGATCTTTTCCCAAAAAGAAAAACAAAGGAAAACTTATGAACTTCGAAATTCCTGCAAATTTTGACCTAATCCAGAGGTTCATCGGTCCACCAACAGAGGGAAGAAGAAGAGTTTCTTCCGATCGACATAACACCAGTCACCAACAAAGTTCTGAGGATGAGACGGTTATAGTCTCGAAATCGCAATCAACTTAGAAAATTTATATGAGGAGAGGTAAGAAGCATTTAATATTTAATTTTAGGAAGTTATATTTTGAGGTTATTTTAATTATATTATTTTTGGTCTGGACATCTTACCTCAATATTAATGTTGATTTGTTCTTGGACATGTTTCAAAACAATTCTGTTTTATCGTCAGCTTTCCCAGACTGGTTTTATTTATGTTGCACCACCTGGATGTCGATGTCAGCTCCATCCTGTGGTTGGCCAAAGAACCTCCAAACAAGGATGGAGGGTGACCTTGTTTGGAGGTTCTTTGGCCAACCACAGGATGGAGCTGACATCGACATCCAGGTGGTGCAACATAATGCAACATAAATAAAACCAGTCTGGGAAAGCTGACGATAAAACAGAATTGTTTTGAAACATGTCCAAGAACAAATCAACATTAATATTGAGGTAAGATGTCCAGACCAAAAATAATATAAGAAACATTTAATTTGACCATAAATTAAACCTCACAGTGATTAATTCCTATAAAGTTAAACTACCTGAGAAACTCCAATCTAAACACCAATTTTTCTTTTTTAATTAAAATTACAATGGGAGGAAATACTATGAGGTATTTACATTAATAAATGAGTTGGAGAAAATGTTTTAACATCTCACCTCACAAAGTTGCGTGTCTTCACGATACCAGTTTCAAAAGTATAGTGTTACTTCCATCTTCAGTCAAAATCCAACTTTGTGAGGTGAGATGTTTAAAACATTTTCTACAACTCATTATTAAAATAAAACCAATTTTTCTCTTATACACATGATCCAAATATATGTAATACTAACCCCTTGCATTGCTGCTGGAATGGTAACAATTTTCTGGATAGTTCCACTCAATCTCTCAATATAATATTCCCAGTCCAAAACCTGGCGAATGTCAATGTCATGAAGAGAAGAATCTTTCAGCCACTTCCGCAGATAATGCCGTTTCACACTGGGCTCAGATTGGAATATGGCTAATGGGATGGCTCTAAAAAAAGTAAAAATTAATTAATGCAGTCTTTTGGTACAAACACAGTTGTCAGATATTTCATATTGCAAGAGAAATCTTATAAGACTTTAAATTCCTTCTCTTATTGATCTCATATGAGACATCCAAATTCCCACATTCTTTAACTATAAGAGTAATTATTTTTCATTATTCCTTTTAATATTCCATACACTTTCTTAGAAATATATCAGTGACAACTTGTGCCTTGAATAGTAGGTGAAGAGCAACATTCAAGCATGAAAAAAAAAAATGGCATGATTTAATTAAAAAATAATAATTATGAAGTCATTCAGGCAAGACTATCATGACAGCACACTCCACTTGGCTTTTAACAAGAGAAAGAGAGGAAGCAACTCCCTCTCTTAGGGTCGAATCTATGAACGCATAAGGTGTTCTCTGCTGAAAAAGTTGTATCCTAATACGATTTTGCTTACTCAGAAATCTGTTCATGTGATAATAATTGTTGAAATTCGTAAGCTACCTGACGAGGTGACTTAAGAGAGAAACGAATCGTGAGAATCCCGAAGGGAACCGATGTAGTTTGAAACCTTGCCGCATACCTTGCTGCTTTATCCAAGATGTCGGACCTTGAAGACTTGGATCATGTTTTCAGTATACGCGGAGAACAGGAATTTGATAGTGTCTACCAAAGAATTCAACTGGAAGAACAGGAGAATCGGCATAATATTGCGCGATGCAGATGTCGTTGTATATAGTATTATTTGCGGGACGCAAGCGTAAATGCGTTCCTCTAGCAGATGAAAATAACAGAAGTGGTTTTATCGCTGAGAATTCTGGATAATTTCTTGCCAGTATTACGAAAACGACGACTTTCATGCATGACCAGTTAGCGGGTAGCTAATTTGATCTTTGCACTTGCTCAGGGTGAGTCAGCTCACCAGTGATTGGAAGTAATTTGAGTAGAGACTAATGTTAAATTATATTTGAAGAGAAAAATTTTCGCCTAGACCGAGACTCAAACCCAGGACCCTTGGCTTTCCGGCCCAAGTGCTCTACCAACTGAGCTACCGAGGCGAGTTACAATCTAGGTGCAAATTTTTCTCTTATATACGTTGTAATTCCCTATCGCCAAATGCATTTGTAATTTTTCTTATATTACCCTTATCATATAACTTAGTTATTGAGGGTAGAGCCTCTCCTGCACTGTTATACCTTCAGACAACCATGTTTAAGCAAAGTTACCCTGTTAAAATCTAACGGTCTGCCAGTGAGAGTTCAGAATATCGAAAGAAGCCCTACTGGTTTTATAAAGTAGTATTTAAATTCCCAATAAATGTCTTCTTAAATAAGAAGCTGTCACTTGTGTGATCCAACAACAGTTCGTAGCATTTGACGCTCAGGAATTAACAATGTATAAGAGAAAAATTTGCTGATAGAATGAAGTGCTCAGGTAGCTCAGTTGGTAGAGCACTGGCATAGAAAGTCAAAGGTCCTGGGTTCAAACCCCAGCCTGAGCATATATTTTTCTCTTCAAATATAACTTGAAATATTACTTGCACCTGGGCAGAATTTTTAACAATTTTAAAAAAAATATGCCATTTCTAAAGACAGAGTAACTATTTTCTACGCATGTATGCAAAAGTCCCATATTTTTAGAACTAATAGTACTCATTTTGCATCTGTGTTTATATTAGCAGTGATTGTTTTTGAATGGAGGTACATTTTTGAGCCCTTAGAGCTGAAAAGCCCACTTCTGTTGATATTCTATGCATCTCCAATCATAGCCATATGGTCAATTGTAATTTTATTTTCCTGTCTTCAGCTGTGTAGTGAGAGAGACTGATTTCTTTTCATATTTGTAATAAACTAAAATCTTGCATTTATTAATAGTGCATATTTAATGAATTAAAATATAGTAATAGTGAATTTCAAAACGTCTCTTAGTAAACCCAGCACACCTTCTGTCCATATGAACTGTTAGCAGTTCGATTGGAATAAAATATACGAATAAAAATATTTACATGTATGTTCTAGATAATAGTTCAGAAAAAGTAAATTTATATCATAATAAATAATACATTTTGTCTGTAAATTTTTACCTCTTATGGTTGTTTTTGTCGAACATATGTTTCATGGCTTCTGAGCCCCATCGTCAGCGATTACAGACTGAATTTTCTCAAGTTGTCAGCCCCTAATTCTTGATTCCTGCTCTGTCTCTGCCCCTGGTCCAAAGAATGAGGTTCCTTTCTCCAGAAATTTCAAAATTCATAATTCTTATTTAATTTTAGGAAGTGATATTTTGAGGTTATTTTAATTAATTATTTACAGTCTGATCATCTTACCTCAATATTAATGTTGATTTGTTCTTGGACATGTTTCAAAACAATTCTGTTTTATCGTCAGCTTGTCCAGACTGGTTAGATTTATGTTGCACACCCTGGATGTCGATGTCAGCTCCATCCTGTGGTTGGCCAAAGAACCTCCAAATAAGGACATACTCTGTCGGTATTTCAAAATTCATAACTCTGTTTTTGTTCTTCTGAATATAGATTTTTTCCAAATAGTCAGCTCTTTTGTATTTTCTAACTGTTTT
Organism: Diploptera punctata; assembly: GCA_030220185.1. Lineage (NCBI taxonomy): Eukaryota > Metazoa > Arthropoda > Insecta > Blattodea > Blaberidae > Diploptera > Diploptera punctata. Next base: position 16,351 of record JASPKZ010001732.1, read on the forward strand.
AATAATTTAGTGTCCGAATTTATATTGTGTTTTTCAGACCAAACATGAGCAGCAACTACAGATTTTTTCTATTTCCCCATTTTTAATATTTCTTATGTGTTGTTTGGTTCTAATCTTTAGGTTTCTTTTGTTTTTCCTATATATATCTTTTCACAACCTGTGCATTCAATTTTATATATTCCTGATTTTTATTTTTATCAGTTTTTATTAGTTTATATTTAAACTGTAGTTATTTTTCGGTGTTAATTTAATATTAAACTTCTCAAATATGTTTTGGAATTTATTGTGAACCACAAGATGGAGCTGACATTGACATCCAGGGTGTGGCAACATAAATCTAACCAGTCTGGAGAAGCTGATGATAAAACAGAATTGTTTTGAAACATGTCCAAGAATAAACCAACATTAATATTGAGGTAAGATGATCAGACTGTAAATAAATAAATTAATAATTCTTTCCTTTTAACATCTTACCTCATATTTCATGTTTTTCAAACACGGTAACTATAGTTTTCAAATGATCTTGTCATTCATTTTCAACCGCCATTATGACTACCGGATATTTGTTGGAATCTCCCTCTATAACGTTGCCATCTGGTGTTGATTTGACGAACTTCGAGATATTCATTGCCATCTGGGTGTTGATCGATGAACTTCGAGATGAGGTCACGTTCATCCGGAATGTCGAAATTCATTAGATTAAATTTGTTCTTCTGTATAAATATTTTCTCCCAAACTGTCAAATCCAAAGGTTTTTCCCAAATGTTTTAGAAGTTTAGCTTCTTTTTCAATTCTATGACCTTCCAACAAACTATGTGCTGCAATAGCTGATTTTTCAATTTCACCATTTTTAATATTTCTAAAGTGTTCTTTTGTGCGATGTGTCCAAATTTCTTATTTTGTTTTTCCTATGTATACTTTATTGCAAGCTCGACAATCAATTTGATAAATCCAGAGTTTTTACTATTGGGCGGGTGTATTTTCTTATGGTTGTTTTGTCTAATAAGTCTACCAATGGCTACATTTATTTATCGCGTGCCAAGGTAATAGTGAATTTCTTGAAAACTTTTGAAATTTGTTAGGTATTCCAGGATGAATAAGTAGTGTTTCTTAAATTGTTTTCATTTCTTTGAATCAGATTGGCGGGTAGTGTACTTCTTTCAATCTTTTTTGTGGTTTGAATTTCTTTCAATTTACGTTTATAACTATTTCCTTTCCAAAAACCATTTTAAGAAATAGCGGATGTCCCAAAATGTGATTGTATTCTTTCTTAAAATCCTCTTCATTGACAGGAACATTCAATCATCCTATATATCAAACTGTTGGAAAATTGCATGGTTATGCGCAATATGATTGAAACCCGAAGACTTTATGGTAATTGTCAAGATGAGTATCTTTTCTGTATATATTGAATTCAAGTCTTTGTGTGTTGTTCATTCCTTCTTATGTAGAGGTCCAAAAATGGGATTTGGTTATTATTTCTATTTCCATAGTAAATTTCACAGATTCATCCTGGAGGTTGAGTAAATTTTAAGCATCTTCAATATATTTAGGAATTTATCACAGAGAAAATATACTTCCACATATCTATACCAACATTGTTTGAACATCCAGGGCATAAGCACCCTGGTGAGATGAAATTCTAAATAAAACCCATAAATAAGAAATTTGCCAAAAATGGTGAAAGTGGGTTTCCCATAGCCAGACCATGAGGATTTGTTTATAAAATTTTTCATTGAACGGTTAAAAAAAATTTGTGGTCGATACCAAAGTTTTTGTAAGATTTACAAATATTCATTAATTATTTCTCTTTGTAGTTTCAAGGGAAAAAGCCATTTTTTCTCAAATATTTAACATGCTCGCCCAATTGGGACGCTCGGAAATAAAGAAAATGGAATCAAAAAGAAACCAATCTATCCTTACAATCCAATGTGATATTATTCAGGTTAATTAACTAATTCAATTGAATTTTCAATACTTTTGTTGTCGAAAACTTGGTTAGTTTCATTAAAATTATTAGTAAGCCATTTTGCCAAATTGTAAACAAGGTGAGCCATATAGATAATAATGGGCCTCATAATGTGTTTCCCAATTTTAACTTTGAATTCTTTCCTTGTTCTTTTGTATGTAGGATTTTTTCCCCATATGGTGAGTTCATTTTTTTTTCTAACTGTTTTAATATTTTGTGTTTACATCTTTTTGGGTTTTTCTGACCAAACATGAGCACCCACTGCAGATTTCTTCTAGTTCCCTTTTTTTTACATTTCTTATGCATTCTTTAGCTAATGGTTAAAATTTAATCATTTAGTGTTTTGGCCAGAAAAAAAATACAAAGGAGATGTGAACACAAAATTATTAAGAACAGTTAGAAAAAGTGAATGAACTCACCATATGGGGAAAAATCTACATACAGAAGAACAAGGAAGATTATCATTGTGGTTTGTAACTCCCAGAAAGTGGAACCTCATTTGTAAATTCTTTGGACCAGGGGCAGGAGAGGAGAGAGGAAGTCAAGAAAACAGGGCCGACAACTTGAGAAAATTCAGTCTGTAATTGCTGACATGGTGGGGCTCGGAAGGGCTTTACACATGTTTCGACACAAAAACAACCCTAAGTGGTAAGAATTTACAGACCAACTGTCTTATAATTAAACAACCTCTTAAGAAACCATGACTGAAGGGGGACATGATATTGTGTGAAACCGTCGGTATCAAGAATTTTGAAACTATCTGAGGGGAGTCGATAAAAAATATGCTCTTCTCTCACCACTTAATGATATAACCTCATAATGTTTACTTCCCAATTTAAGTTTAAATAAAACCTCTTGATGTTTCCTTCCTATTGTATTTTAAAATTATGCATAATTTTTTTAAATTAGTTTCTTGCTCTTAAATTTACTTAGTGGCTGCCCTACTTATTATTAGCATAGTTGGTTAAAGCAATCTGCTATACAAGCTCGAAGGTGGAGGGTGTGACTCTACCTGGGTCACCATTTTTAAACTGACCTAAACCTTCTGGCAGCACTATGGACATTGGATCAATTCAGCCTCTAATTGAAATGAGTACCTGACATATGTTTTGGGGTAAAGATGGTGGTCCTGGCTGGCATCTCTTGCCGATTGTTTAGAAAAAATAAGAGGCCCGTCACCTCTTATTATACTAAGAGGCTAATAATTCCCTGTAATAGGATCACTTAATTTTTTTTTCTTATTCAGTCCCTTCTGGATTAGGTGTTTCAGTCTGTTATCGTCAAGCTCCTCTTACAAGCTCTATTTCAGTCTCTCTTCTCGAACGGCGGATAATCCATTATCCTTGTTGGTAATATATTCTCTACTCAGTCTGTCATCATGATCTTTTCATATGATTTTATTTCTCTTTTATCTTGTTATTAACGGAGAAAATATTCTAATCTGATCTTATTGTTTGATTTCTTATTTTATATTTTCATTATTATTTTATTTTCATTTATATTGTTATTAACGGAGAAATATTCTAATCTGATCTTATTGTTTGATTTCTTTTTTATCAGCTTTAATGCAACTCTTACATAACTCAAGAATTTCACTCTGCAGACTGTATACATGATTTTTTTATTATTATTGTCCACAATTTGGGAACCATACATAAAAGTAGGCACTAGCTATAACTTTATATAAGCTCCACACATGGTTTTTAAATCTACTACCTTTTATCTCATTTCAGGTCTCTGTCAAATTTAAAACTAATATCACATCCTATATAATTGAAGAGGGATATTGTTTTAATATTTTTATTTATTAGTATCTTCAATCTAACATGATTCTTCCATTTAAATGCCATTATTTTTGTTTTGTTTTTATAGTAGTAGTAGTAGCAGTAGTAGTAGTTTAATGCCCATTAAGCTTGGATGTGTCCAATTTGCTTGTGCTTCCCAATAGAGTCCCGCCAGAGGATATTGTAGGTGTACATCTTCAGAGCCTCACAGTTAGCAAGATGTCTTTATTAAGTTATGTAGATAGGAAGTAACACTATGATTTTTTTTTAATATTGTTTATTTTTTCTTTCACTCACCTCATACTTCATACTCCTCTCAGACCCCAGGGTTTCGTCACATCATTTGGACATCAGTTGTGAATGTGACACAAGCATTTGAGAATGTCACAAATGATGTGACGAAACCCTGGGTCTGAGAGGAGTTTATGAATTATGAGGTGAGTGAAAAGAAAAGAAAAAAATAAACAATAAGATGATCTTTGTTCATGGTGGTGTTATTGTCTTGGCACAGGATACAACATTTGGAGAGTTGAAGATTCCAATTTATGGAGGTGGGCTGCTAGGTAGTCATGTGCCTGTTAACAATCTGAATGTTGCTACTATTTTTGTTTTGTTTTTATACACTTACATGTTTAATTAATGATGCACACAAAACTTTCACCTTATGGTGTTTCCCCCGTGAATTTAGTGCAATACATAGACTATAGACCTAAATTATTATTACAACTGTATTATTAACATATTTACAATAAATGAGTTGGAAAAAATGTTTTAACATCTCACCTCACAAAGTTGCGTGTCTTCACGATACCGGTTTCAAAAGTATAGTATTGCTTTTGAAATTCGTATCATGAAGACATGCAACTTTGTGAGGTGAGATGTTAAAATATTTTCTCCAACTCATTTATTAACGTAAATGCCTCGTAATGTTTCCTCCCACTGTAATTTTAATTAAATATTTACAATAAATTTATTGGGATTGTTTTAACATAGATGAATCTTTAAACATTAATAACTTTGAAATCTAACAATTGATGGGTACAGGTAAGAACCAAGATAAGTCACTTTTTGTCAAAATGGAGTTTGAGGTGTCATTAGATTCTCCCTGTAAAGAGCACTATAATTTTAGAAATGTCAAGAAGTGAAAGATGCAGTTTTGCCATGGGTTTATTTGCATCCAAAGTTTGGTATTATTCAGATAAGAAAGTATGTATGTTGTAGAACTATACATACTTTCCTAGGTTCCAAAGAAAAAAGTGATTTTTTTTCCCCCTGTGCCCATCAATTGTAATTGAATATTTGGAAATACTTTACAACATGTGACATAAAAAATGTTTCTAAGTTCCAATCATACACCCTGCACATGCGCCAACAAACATGAAGCGGTTTTCACTATGGAATCAAGGGATGTAGCAAACATATACACGATATTTAACGAACCTAAAAGCTAACCTAATGCAATTTAAGTACTCTAACCTGTGAAAGATCAACCTAAAAGCTAACCTAACACATAGACAGAGGAGATAAAAGAAATTTGCGACCTTCTATCGAAAAAATTGTTAGAATTTGGCTTTGTCAGAAGGTGATGTTTAATTTGCACAAAGAAAAGCATGCAGAACTTGGGAAAAGTGAGAAGTAGCCACAACTAGAGACCAACATTTTGAAATGGGTACAAGTAAATCAATAAAATGCCATTGCCATTTCAACAAAAATTATTTATACTCAAGCAGTCAAGGTAGCCAGTAAGCATAACATTGAAGATTTTAAAGTCAATATGTAACTTTTTCATGAAATTAAATTATAGTTTTTATCTAGAAAATTGTATCAAATATCTCATTAGTGTCTTATACAAATGAGCTCTTATATACCAGAAAATATGGTATATGTGGTGATTTCTCAATTACATGTCACCACTTCACTTCTAACATTGAATAGCAGAATGAACAGTTAAAGGGAAAGTATGAGTATATGTAAAAGTAAACTTACCTTTCAGTGACAGGTGCACCTTCAGGTTTCTTAGATATGATAAATCTACATGCAAGACCTGCATCTTTTACCATCTGATCTCCCAAGAATTCTGCAAGCCGTTTTGCTGTTGATATAGAAGTATGATTTTTGCTTGCCATAATCTTCAAGTTTCCGAGACATAGAACGATTTTCCGATATCAATTCAAAAAGTTCTGAATCGGGCATGTTGCAAGCCTATAAAAATAAATTTTCTTTAATAACATGTACAAAAAGTTATTTTTAATAAAATTCAAAATCCAAACCAGCTAATTTATCTAACAAACAATTCATCCGAGTTTAAGCATGAATTTTCTTACTTAATAAATAAGTTGGGTCTGCAGTCAACTTATCTCATATTTCGTTTGTTTCTTGATACTTCCTATTGTACTTTCATAATACATTTTCCTCTTCAAATATAATTTGTCCTTCAGTGAGAAGTGACAAATTAAAAATAAGAACATTAAAAAAAATGAAGCTTTACTGGCTATAAAAGTAATGTCAATTCCCATTTAAAGTCTTCTTGAGAAGAAATTGTTATGATTTGTGGAACGAAAGTTCATTGCCTTTGGTGGTGCATGGATTGTATAAGAGAGAGAAAATTTTCTATTTAAACTGAGATGCCTAAATAGCCTCAGTAGCAGAGCGCTGGTGTATAAAATCAGAGATCTTGGATTCAAATCTCAGTTTAGGCATACATTTTTTTCTTCTAATATAATTTATATTATAAAATTCATAATTATGAATTTTGAAATTCCCAGAGAAAGGAACCTTATTAGCAAGTTTATTGGACCATAGGCAGAGGGAGCAGGAGTCAAGAATCAGGGCCGACAACTTGAGAAAAAATCAGTCATCGCTGAAGATGGGGCTTAGAAGCCTTTGAAACATATGTTTAACAAAAACAACCATACGAGGTAAGAATACACAGACCAAATATCTTAATTACATATCTAGTTCCATGATATAACAAATTTTATCCCTAACTCGTAATAAATTTTATTTAATTACTTGTTCAAAGATTGAATTGGAAATACACACCATATAATTTTAATCACTAGATTATGCACCAGATGCCTGAATTAAATTCCAAACTCTTTTGCAGTACATATGTTGAGAAGGGGCATGTTCTTGTAGTACAGCTCGAGACCAAGCTCTGTGTGTTTGCAGGGAGAAGTGTGGGGAGTGGGCGGAGGTACACTGCTTCCGTATCAATAGAGTACTAACAGTTGAGACAGGACAAATTTCCTTCAGACACACGGAGCTGGGTCCCCGAGCAGTGGTACTGTTTCATAGCAATCTGTTGGTCAGATAGGGACATTAAGCCTAGTGGTCCTCTTAGTGGTTTTTGACAGAAATAAGCAATATACCATCACTAGGTTTTACCTTTTACTTTTTCTACATTTTTTTTTTTCACAACACACATTACATAAATTCATCATCCTACACTATTTCCATATGCATGACTGAAAGTCATGAGCAATTTTTTTTTAGAAAAATATAATATTTATTTTAGACAAACCAAGTACATGATCATAATCTACAGACTTTTGTGTCACTTTTCAACATAGTCTCAATTTCTTTGCACACATTTTTTTCCCCCCATCGTTCTACAAGCTTGAAAATACCCTTATGGTAGAAGTCCGTTCCAGCTGCTTGAAGATACTGATGCATTGCTTTCTGAATAACCTCCAACATCTCGTAGCATTGGCCTTGCAGCTGATCCTTCACAGAACCGAAAAGATGGTAGTTGGAAGGTGCCAAGTTGGGACTGTAGGGAGGATGCAAAAGAATTTCCCACCTTTCCAGGTGGGAAAGTTATGGAGAGTGTCTTTTGGGATGAGCAGGGTCGCATTCTGATTGGATTTCTTGAAGCTGGACAAACCATAAATGCTGCCCACTATGACCAGACACTTGTGAAGCTCCATCATGCATTGCATGACAAACAACCTAGAAAAAAGACCATTCTCCAACACAATAATGTGTGTCTTCACACTGTTCATGCCACTGTGATGGCAAACTCTTTCACATCCTCCCTACAATTCCAACTTGGCACCCTTTGACTACCATATTTTTGGTTCTGTGAAGGATCAGATGTGGTCAACGCTATGAAATGCTGGAGGATATTGGAAAGCAGAGCGTCACTGTCTTCGAGCAACTGGAACAGACTTCTACCATAAGGGTTTTTCAAGCTTGTAAAATGATGGGAAAAATGTGTGCGATGAAATGGAGACTGCTGAAAAGTGGCACAAAAGTCTGTAGATTACAATGATGTAATATTGAGTGGAGAACTGATTTTTTAACGAGTCACCTCATATATTTTCTAATTTCTTTGATACCGACAGTTTCAGACAACATCTTGTCCCTCTTCAGTCATGAATTTCATCGGTGGAAGTCATGACTGAAGAGGGACAAGATGTCTGAAACCGTCGGTATCAAAGAAATTTGAAAATATATGAGGTGAGTCATTAAAAAATAAGTTCTCTACTCACTATTAATGATATAACCTCATGTTTAATTCCCAACATTACTTCAAATACAATGATGTACTTGATTTGTCTGAAAAAAAAAACAATTTAAAAAAATATTGCCCATGACTTTCAGCATGCCCCTTGTACAATTATATATCACCCACACAATGAGGTCTGTCAATTTGGTATATAAATTCAAAATAAATCACATTATTGCCAACTATCTACTGAAGCATGAAAAGTGCAGCAGGTAATACTGCAATAAAAACACACACTATTTTTATGCAAATGTAAAAAAAAAGTGAACCAACTACAAGGCTTAAGAGGCTCCCATCTTTCTAGACAATTGGCACAAGATATCAGCTGGATTAGCAGCCCGCATGACGATTACCTTTACCCCTGAACATAGTCTGGTACTCTCTCTTTATATAGATTGAATCAATCCCAGGGTCATTGTGTTGTCAGAAGGTTAAGATCAGTTTAAAAGTCCTGATCACATCAGGACTCAAACTTGCAATCTTTCACCTCGTAGTGCATTTTCTTAACCAACTACGCTATGGAGTGCTCATGCACATATAACTAACTCACTGGCACTATCAAACCTATAGGTTCATAGATGCACAGACACTAGCTCTCCCTATCCTGAGGTAATGTTTTTCAAATATCTCTAATATAATCTATCATCGAATTAGGACTGGAAGTAAATATCAATAAAACTAAATACTTGGTCACACTTCGAAATGCATTATATAATGGAAATGGACAGCTAATGACAAATGAGGGAAATTTTGAGGAAGTTGCTGAATTCAAATACCTAGGAACAATAATCACAAATAGGAATGAGATGCACAAAGTAATTATACATAGGCTCAATTCTGGAAATGCATGCTATTATGCATTGCAGAGACTTTTGATGTCCCAACTCCTTTCAAAAAACGTTAAACTGAAAATATATAAAACTATTATTCTACCAGTTATATTATATGGATGCGAAACATGCACTCTTACTTTAAGGGAGGAAATGAGATTATGAGTTTTTGAGAATAAAGTTCTTAGGACAACTTTTGGACCAAAGAGAGATGAACAGACAGGTGAATGGAGAAGACTACATAACAATGAACTACATGATCTTTATAGGAAGCCAGATATAATAAGAGCAGTTATATCTCATAGACTGCAATGAGCAGGACATGTTGTGCGTATGGGGAATGAAAGACGTGCATGGAAGCTTCTTGTAGGAAAGCCAGAGGGAAAACGCCCAGTTGATAGACCAAGAATGAGGTGGGAGAACAACATTAACTATGATTTGAGGGAAGTAGATTATACAGGGAATGATTGGAAAGCATTAGCTCAAGATAGGGATGTATGGAGAGCTTATGTCCGTGTGGCCATGAACCTACGGGTTCGATAGTGCCAGTGAGTAAGTAAGTAAATAATCTATCATCATCATAATCTACTTACCTCAAATCATGGTTAATGTTATTCTCCCACCTCATTCTTGGCTTACCTACTGGATGCATTCCCTCTGGTTTACCTACAATAAGTTTCAATGTCCCTCTTTCACTTCCCATGTCTTACACATCACAGTCTTTGACATTTAATTCTTATTATAACTGGAAGCAACTTACTTACTCACTCACTGGCACTATCGAACCCGTAGGTTAATGCCCGCGCAGACATACGCTCTCCATACATCCCTATCCTGAGCTAATGCTTTCCAATCATTCCCTGTATAATCTACTTCCCTCAAATCATAAAGTAAAGTAAGGTGATCCCACAACAGACCCGGAGGCCCTTGGGGTAGTAGGAGGTTAAGGCTCCCACTTTTTCTAGACAATCGGCACTTTATGTCAGCCGGGTTGTCAGCCCTGCGTGACGGCCGCCTTTACCCCCAGAACAAGCGTCTGGTACTCATTTCCGTTAGAGGTTGAGTCGACCCCAGGGTCATAGTGCCGCCAGAGGATTTGGGTCAGTTTAAAAATCCTGACCCCAACGGGACTTGAACCCTCGACCCTCCAGCTTGTAGCTCAGTGCCTTAACCACTACGCTCAAATCATAGTTAATGTTATTCCCCACCTCATTCTTGGTCTACCAACTGGGCGTTTTCCCTCTGGCTTTCCTACAAGAAGCTTCCATGCAAGTCTTTCATTCTCCATACGTGCAACATGTCCTGCCCATCACAGTCTACAAGACTTAACTGTTCTTATTATATCTGGCTTCCTATAAAGACCATGTAGTTCATTGTTATGTAGTCTTCTCCATTCACCTGTCTGTTCATCTCTCTTTGGTCCAAAAATTTTCCTAAGAACTGGAAGCAACACTATGGAATAATTTATTACGAGATTGAATTGGAAATATTTTTCTCTTTGGTCCAAAAACTTTCCTAAGAGCTTTATTCTCAAATACTCTTAATCTTTTCTCCTCCCTTAAAGTAAGAGACAATGTTTCGCATCCATAACTGGGAGAATAACAGTTCTGTATATTTTCAGTTTAATGTTTTTTTGAGATAAGTGGGATGACAGGAGTCCCTGATATAATGCATATAGCATGGATTTCTACAATTGAGCCTATGTTTAATTGCATCTCATTCCTGTTTGTTGTTATTGTTCCTAGGTACTTGAATTAGCCCACTTTTTCAAATTTTCCATTATTTGTCTCTAACTATCCATTTCCATTATATAATGTATTTATATGTGTAACCATACATTTAATTTTATTGAAGTTTACTACCTGTCCCAATTTCTGAATGTTACTCAACAGAGTGTGCATGTTGGCCCTTAGTATTTCCTTGCTATCGCCTAATACAAGGATTGGAACTTTAATAGTGGCAACACTACTGTAGAGATGCCATACGATGGAACCTGATGATGTCGCTGATAGCACAAGTCAGTCACATACTTACCTTACCTCAGATATATGGACTCTCCTTTCCCACATCATGCATAGCGAACTGGCAAGAGGAACAAAGCCTTGTGTTAGCTGGTGGTCTAATATAGTGTGACCATGATGTTTTCTAAACTGAAACAACAGAGTTGGATATAGATTTAATGTGCCTGAGGTCACACAGCATGGCAGTGTCATCAAGAGGTTTGCGGGGAATCTGCATTACCTTACAGAACAGTGGCACAGTGGATTCTTTTACCCTCCATCCCATTGTTCTATACGGCAATGCAGATACCTGCAAGCCTCTTGAAAATATTGGTGACACCACCGTGATGTGCGACATCTCGCACATTCAATCTTTATCCAACTCCGTTGTTCCTGTTTTGAAAACATCATGACAACACCACATTACACATAGACCATCAGCTAACAAGAGGCTCTGTTCCTCTCGCCAGTTCGCATGCGCGAGAGTGGGAAGGGAGAGTCCGTATGTTCTGAGGTAAGGTAGGTATGTAACTGGTGTGTGCTATCATTAGGTTCCATCACAGGCATCTCTACAGCAATGTTGCCACTATTCCAACCCTCATAATACTCCATCCATAGTAATTCTGCCCGAAGGCAGGTCCTTCACTGCAATCATAGCATTTTCTTGCTATGCTTGCAGCTTTACTAGGGAATTGTAGCTGTGGTAGCTTCCCGTTGCTTTCCACACCGGTGAAAGATAATGATGATAAGGATGATGATGATGGCCATATGATTTTGGGGACCGTTTGGGCCTTAAAGTTTTCCTGACATTTGTCTTACAGGTGAGCAAAAACCCCGATAAAAATCTCACACAGAAAAATTGCCCCGACCGGGAATCGAACCCGGGCCTGCTGCATGACAAGGCAGCACGCTACCTCGAGACCACAGCGGTGGACCTCATAATACTACACCATCATATTTACATATACTTAATTATAATAAATTTTGGTGAATAGTGATATTAAGACAATTAAAAGAAACAACAAATTTGTCATGCAATGTTACCTTACTGTACAGAACATCAAGCCAATAGTCTGCTACTTTTGCAACATATTCATAGCATTTCTCAAGAGTGTCTCCTTTTAGAAATGATTCAAACACTGAAGATTGAAATATCTTTATGAGTTGCAACTCTCCTCTGCGTTTTACTTCAAAACTGCAACCAATATAATAAAGTACAAGGATTATAATATCACACTACAGAGAATTTAGATTAACACTAATCCTGCCTTAAAGGAAAGCTTGGCAAATCACTTTTATGTCCCAAGCTTCAAAGTAAGTAAGATATGGTACTTGTAAGTTTGTGTAATGTTTAGAGGTAGCTCTTCTAAGACATTGTGTAGTTTAATGTAAGGCAATACGTGTTCTTTTGTGATACTTTATAGAGAAAAGTGTATAGAAAAGTTTGCCAAAATACCCATTATCACTAGTTCCACTGAAAAGTACAATTTATAATTTTAGCACAAAAATTGAGATATACAGGTTTATCATTGGACAAGAAGAGGAATAGGTTATGACATATGCAAATTGAATAATAGGGTACTAGCTAAAAATCGGTTGATTAAAATCTATTCTCATTTAAGGGTTGTTTTTACTAAATTGTTAAAACTAAAACCCTATAAAAGACATGCAATACATCAATTTGAAGAACAAAAGAGTCAAACAAGGCTTAATTACTACAGATGGTTTCAACAATTTAAATATGATGGAATCGTTGATCTCAATTTAATTTTTTTTTTTTCCCCCCTATGATGCACAGTGTCATAAATTGTTAGACCGTCTTTAAAATTTGCAGGTGATGATGAGAGTCGGGCCTCATCTTATATGGTAAAAGAGGATTCATGAGCCAGCAACTCACAAATCGGTGGGTCTGCAGAGAAATTTCCACTTGTGTCTATACCTCCATTCTGGAAGAATCGGTTTCTCAGACCTTCTACTCAAGATATGTCTAGACTGGCATCCAGATTATTCATCACTTGCATATATATATAAAGAGACAAATACCCAATGACCAGTCAGTTAATTGTGAGACCAGTCATGTTCTGGTGGTGGACCAGTGAAAATGTGAGAGCGACAGAAAGTAAATGTTTTGATTGAAACCATCAGCAAGTATAAAGTACAAAGTTATAAACTAAACTGTAAGAAGATACTCTTATAGTAGTAGCAAATTATTTGCGTGAATACAGTGAAATATTAGAAAAGAAATAAAGTAATTACATTATTTTTGGTCTGGACATCTTACCTCAATATTAATGTTAACATTAATATTGAGGTAAGATGTCCAGACCAAAAAAAATGTAATTAAAATAACCTCAAAATATAACTTCCTAAAATTAAATATGAAATAAAGTAAATTTAGAAATTTTTGTGTAAACATATGTAAAGGTAGATTAAAGAAATCATCTGTACCCTAAGCTCCACCATCCATAACAATAGTTTTGTTTCAGTGGTTATGTTAATAAAATAATCATCACTGGAGTATCAAAAATCCATATTATACACTATAAGATCTATATGATGACAAACTGGAGTATGGTGTGCAAAAGTGGATGCTGGACAATTAGACCCACATGATACAGTGAATAGGATTATTATGTTGATAATATATACACATTGCCTTGTATATGTATTGTTGATCCTTGCTCAAATTACTACTTCTGAATTTCATGGATGGTAGCAAAACTCCTTATAACCCAATAGGAGTTAGATTGCAACTAACGAACGACCTCTCCTGATATGGTTTCTGGAGAAATAATTTTCCAGATGCATGATTCTAGAAGAATCTGCTTCTGGAGCCTTCTAATTTTGAAAAGATTAAAATAGAACCTGCAGATACAATTGTTTCTTTTGCCACGGCATTTTTCACCAGTGTTCCAAAGGAAGAAACATTAAAAATTTTGAATTGGCTAATCAAAAACAATATCGACAAAGAGAGTAGGGAAGAATATTTAAAAATTAATCAAACTGTGTGTCAATCAAATGTTTTTCACATACAAAGGAAATTTCTATATACAAAAGTCAGAACTATCAATGGGTAACCCATTATTTCCTATTTTGGCAAATTTATTCAAGAGTGATTTTGAATGCAAAATAACAAAAGCACATTCTCATATGTTCAAATTTTGGTGCAGATACATGGACATTATCACTATAGTTAAACAAAAACACAGAGAAGATGCCTTAAAACTCCTGGTAGGATATTATTATTATTATTATTATTATTATATATAAAACTTTCCTCATTATAGGATTGCCACAAGGACAAAGTAATACAGAAGAAAACAACCAAATTCACATAAGAAACAGAAGAAAATAAACAATTATCAGTTTTAGATCTGAAATTACTTAGAAATGGGGGGAAAAAAGATAACCATATTAAATCAAGTGGATTGATTCAACCATATTTCACAGAAAATGGCAGTCTTCAATACCTATCACATATATTGGTGAATATATCCCTGAAGAGAGAAAATTTTGAGTTAGAGAAAAAACACATAATTGAAGTGGTAAAAGAAAATGGTTTTGAGGAGAAAATTACACACAAAAAAAAATTGATCAAAAAACAAAAATTAAGGAATGAAAGCTACTCTTCAAATAGAAAAACCAAAGGAAGTGAAGTACAGGAAATTCACATATCACTCATGGGCACACAATAAATAACAAAAGATTTTAGAAAAATTTAATATCAGATTAGCACCAAAGAATGATCATAGCTTAAATAAACTAACAAAAAACCATCAAAAATGAAAAGATTGATGTCAGTAAAAAATCAGGAATATTAATAGTGAGTGGAGAACATATTTTAATCGACTCACCTCATACATTTTCAAACTTCTTTGATACTGACAGTTTCAGACAATATCATGTCCTTCTTCAGTCATGGCTTCCACTGATGAAATTCCGTGATTGTTGATTTCATCAGTGGAAGCCATGACTGAAGAAGGACATGATATTGTCTGAAACCGTCAGTATCAAAGAAGTTTGAAAATGTATGAGGTGAGTCGATTAAAATATGTTCTTCACTCACTATTAATGATATAACCTCATAATGTTTACTTCCCAATATTAATTTAAATATAATCAGGAATATATCAAACAAAATGTGCAGATTGTGATAAGATACAGATAGGGAAAACAAAGAGAAATTTAACCATTATAACCAAAGAACACATAAGAAATGTAAAAAAAGAGAAGTAGAAAAATCTGCAATAGCTGCTCACATTAGGTCAGAAAAACACAAAATAGAAAACGCAAACGAACTCACCATATGGGAAATAAGGAGAGAATTATTAATTTTGAAATTCCCAGGGAGAGGAAACTAATTACAAGTTATTTGGACCACAGAAAGAGGGAGCAGGAGTTGAGATCCAGGACCAACGAACTCACCATATGGGAAATATTGAAGGAGAGAATTATTAATTTTGAAATTCCCAGGGAGAGGAAACTAATTACAAGTTATATTTGAAGAGAAAAATTTTCGCCTAGACCGGGACTCGAACCCGGGACCCTTGGCTTTCCGGGCCCGGAAAGCCAAGGGTCCCGGGTTCGAGTCCCGGTCTAGGCAAAAATTTTTCTCTTCAAATATAATTTATCCTTCTATGAGAAGTGTTAAATTAATAATAAAAATCGTTAATTACAAGTTATTTGGACCACAGAAAGAGGGAGCAGGAGTTGAGATCCAGGACCAACGACTTGGGAAAAATCAGTCTGTACCAACTAAAGACGAGCAACATGCTCTGAAACTTATGTCTTATAGAAACAACTATATGAGGCAAGAATAATACAGACGAAACATACTTAATATTTACAGAATGTTCAATAAAATATGAAGAAAAAAAAAGAGAGATGCATAATCTGCTATTTTACTTTACTGTATAAAGACAGATTTATACTTAATTACATTCAACATTTCAATATGTTTGAAGAGAAAAATTTTCGCCTAGACCGGGACTCGAACCCGGGACCCTTGGCTTTCCGGGCCAAGTGCTCTACCAACTGAGCTACCGAGGCGAGTTACGATCTAGACGCAAATTTTTCTCTTATATACGTTGTAATTCCCTATCGCCCAATGCTTTTGAAACCATTGTTTCTATCTTTGCAAATGGCGGCTTCTTAGTTAAGAAGACATTTATTGGAAATTTAACATTACTTATAAAGCCAGTAAGGCCTCTAATGATGTTTTTATTATTAATTTAACATTTCTCAATGAAAGATAAATTAAATTTGAAGAGAAAAATTTTTTCGCCTAGACCGGGACTCGAACCCGGGACCCTTGGCTTTCCGGGCCAAGTGCTCTACCAACTGAGCTACCGAGGCGAGTTACGATCTAGACGCAAATTTTTCTCTTATATACGTTGTAATTCCCTATCGCCAAAATGCTTTTGAAACCATTGTTTCTATCTTTGCAAATGGCGGCTTCTTAGTTAAGAAGACATTTATTGGAAATTTAACATTACTTATAAAGCCAGTAAGGCCTCTAATGATGTTTTTATTATTAATTTAACATTTCTCAATGAAAGATAAATTAAATTTGAAGAGAAAAATTTTCGCCTAGACCGGGACTCGAACCCGGGACCCTTGGCTTTCCGGGCCAAGTGCTCTACCAACTGAGCTACCGAGGCGAGTTACGATCTAGACGCAAATTTTTCTCTTATATACGTTGTAATTCCCTATCGCCAAATGCTTTTGAAACCATTGTTTCTATCTTTGCAAATGGTGGCTTCTTAGTTAAGAAGACATTTATTGGAAATTTAACATTACTTATAAAGCCAGTAAGGCCTCTAATGATGTTTTTATTATTAATTAACATTTCTCAATGAAAGATAAATTAAATTTGAAGTCTAGGCGAAAATTTTTCTCTTCAAATTTAATTTATCTTTCATTGAGAAATGTTAAATTAATAATAAAAACATCATTAGAGGCCTTACTGGCTTTATAAGTAATGTTAAATTTCCAATAAATGTCTTCTTAACTAAGAAGCCGCCATTTGCAAAGATAGAAACAATGGTTTCAAAAGCATTTGGCGATAGGGAATTACAACGTATATAAGAGAAAAATTTGCGTCTAGATCGTAACTCGCCTCGGTAGCTCAGTTGGTAGAGCACTTGGCCCGGAAAGCCAAGGGTCCCGGGTTCGAGTCCCGGTCTAGGCAAAAATTTTTCTCTTCAAATTTAATTTATCTTTCATTGAGAAATGTTAAATTAATAATAAAAACATCATTAGAGGCCTTACTGGCTTTATAAGTAATGTTAAATTTCCAATAAATGTCTTCTTAACTAAGAAGCCGCCATTTGCAAAGATAGAAACAATGGTTTCAAAAGCATTTGGCGATAGGGAATTACAACGTATATAAGAGAAAAATTTGCGTCTAGATCGTAACTCGCCTCGGTAGCTCAGTTGGTAGAGCACTTGGCCCGGAAAGCCAAGGGTCCCGGGTTCGAGTCCCGGTCTAGGCGAAAATTTTTCTCTTCAAATTTAATTTATCTTTCATTGAGAAATGTTAAATTAATAATAAAAACATCATTAGAGGCCTTACTGGCTTTATAAGTAATGTTAAATTTCCAATAAATGTTCTTCTTAACTAAGAAGCCGCCATTTGCAAAGATAGAAACAATGGTTTCAAAAGCATTTGGCGATAGGGAATTACAACGTATATAAGAGAAAAATTTGCGTCTAGATCGTAACTCGCCTCGGTAGCTCAGTTGGTAGAGCACTTGGCCCGGAAAGCCAAGGGTCCCGGGTTCGAGTCCCGGTCTAGGCGAAAATTTTTCTCTTCAAATTTAATTTATCTTTCATTGAGAAATGTTAAATTAATAATAAAAACATCATTTCAATATGTTTTGAAATTAGATTGTCTCTCTGAATCTAGAACATCTTTTAACAAGGAAAATTATATTAAATTAATATTGGGAAGTAAACATTGTGAGGTACAATCATTGAAATTCATCAGAGAATATTTTTTTAAACAATTCATCATTATCATCTTAAGGCACGACAACTTCAAAAGTGAAAGTTTTGGCCTTCTCAACAATCCTCCTCCATGCCAATCTGTCCCTTGCCATATTCAAACTAGTCACTTTCATTTTCCTTAATCGTTCATTGTGTCATCCTCCCATCTGATCTTTGGTCTTCCAACAGCTCTGCCTCCTATAGGTTTCCATTTGTAGAGTTTTTTTGACCAGTCTCTGATCATCCATTCTTATCAAATGTCCAAGCCAACCAATTCTGAGAGATCTTATATGGTTTACTTTTAAATAATTCACCTCATAGAATTCATGTTTTCTACAATACCGCAATTTCAAACGCAATCGTGTTCATCCTCAGCCATAACTCCGATGAAGAATTTCATCAGTCGGAGTTATTGCTAAGGATGAACATGATTGTGTTTGAAACAGCGGTATCATGGAAAACATGAATTCTATGAGGTGAGTTGTTTTAAAAAATGTTCTCCGATGAAGCAAAATGAAGTTTCTACATGAACAGAAACCAGTGACGAATACTTGCTTCTGACTCTGAACTCCAAATCACTACATTTTACTAGTTTTTTAACGTCTGCAATTTTCGATAAATTTGTTTAAATTTGTCATTTGTATGATTTATATAACAAAATCATGTGAACTATCAAGATTAGTCTGGGTAAGCTGAAGATGATACAGAAGATTATATCAAAACATGTTCGAGAATAAATCAACATTAAATTGAGGTAAGACTTTCCAGACTAAAAAAAAAAAACTTAATCAAAGAACCTCAAAATGTTACTTCCTAAAATAAACCATTATCAAGATTAACGACAAATATTGTCAAAAATACACCAATCACTGCCATGCAAATCTTAACAAATAACCCAAACATAGCATTTGAAATTGAGAAAACAGCATATCACACAGTATGAAACATTTTTAAGGCTACCCCATAATAACTGGACCCAAAGAAAACCACAAGTATGTTTAAAATCTCAGCAAAGCTTCTTAAGCATAGTACAAGAAATCAAACAGAAATTGCAACTTCCACATTCAAAAGAAAATATGCAGATGAGAAACAACCCTCTAGAATTTTTGGAAATTGAATATAACCTTCATTTAACAGAAGACATCAAGAAATCTGAAACTCCCCCATATATTTTAAAACAAATGTCACTGGAAATAATAAATCTAAGATACCCTGTTCCTGAATGGATACATATTTTTACAGATGGCTCCAGCCTACCAAATGATGGTGGCACTGGTGCTGGTGCAGTATGCCCACTTTTTTCCTTTTACCGTAAACTAAACACAAATTCAACAAACTTTGATGGCGAAATTCTAGCAATTTCCTTAAGTTTACAAAATCTTTTATATCACATCCAAAAATTTACAAAAGTTGTAATTCTATGTGACTCCAAAGCAGCCATTCTTGCTATAACACGAGACACAACACCCAAAAGCATCAAAATTATTGAATGTCACAAAATGATAAAACAGTTATCCTGTCTACATAAAAAAAGTTGTACTTCAATGGATTCCGGCCCATTGTCGAGTGACAGGCAACGAAATAGCCGATTTTCTGGCCAAGAAGGGTAGCAAAATTGTTTCAAACCCAACTTCTACTACAGTTTCCTTTCACTCTATCAAAAGAATTATCTCAAATAAATATATCAATAAACTTAGAGAAGAATATACCACCAAAACATCTGGAAAGGAATGGGAAAATCTACAAGCTTATGATATTACTACATTACAAAGAAAATCTGCAGTAGCAATATTCAGACTGCTAACGGGACATGACTGCCTGAATTAACACCTACACAGACTTGGCATAACAGATTCACCTAAATGCCCTTTTGCAATTTAAATGAAGATATGGAAAGAAACCATCTCCTCCGTTGTCCAGCTTTTGTAGAAGAGACCAGCCTTTCTGCTAAATATTGGAGTGCAAGAGAGCGAATGATTTCATTATCAAGTACCGACATTAGATACCAACCAACCAACCAACCAACCATATTGTCAAAAATGGATAATGAAAACCAATGCTGCTGAAAATGGAAAAAACACATTAAAAATTGGAACTTAGAACCATGCAATCTTCCGATTGAGGGTCTTTCCACTTTTCAGCGGTTGTCCTTTTACCAGCTGGCTGCTGGCCCTTCACATCCACATGTGTCAATCACAGAGGTAGATGATCATCAACAGCCAGTGTAGGGGTGACATGTGGTTAGCATGTCGAGTCCCCCAGCCGCTATAGCTGGTTCCTCAACCTGGAGCCGCTACTTATTGTAGCTACCCAATTGCCTCACGATGCTGGGTGGGCACCGGTCCCATACTGGCCGAAATACCATGAGAAAATTTCTTCCCCCATGGAGACTCGAACCAGCGCAAGTCCCGTAGCTCTGCGCCAAGGCTTCCTACCTTAACTGCTCGGCTACGGCGCGGGACTACCATGCAATCTTGAGTATTTTAAACAGTTACCAAATCTTATAGAGATTATTTTGTGGTTCTGTGTGATATAATATAAAAAAAAAGTATTTTCTCCTTAAAATCTGGCCTCTACGTATAGTGCTGGCAGTAACTTCCTTTCCAGTGACACATACCTTTTGCCAGTCAATATCTTTGTGCTTGTGGATGGAACACAGTTAAAATAAGAATTATCAACAGATGGGAGTCATGGAAGATGGCCCTCTGATCAGGGCAGATGCTCCTGATTAGTGTCTTATTCGGGGGAATGTCAAATTTTTAAAATACAATTATCGACCATGCTCCTCCTCCAACCCCCACAATACCAAAACCCATCCCCACATTCACTATTGCAAGTTATTTTGCAGGAGCTTTGAATCATTACACTCACTATCTCATATGGATTGTCTTTTTGAAGAAACCTTGAATTGTCCCAATTTCATAGACTCACAGCAATGATGCAGAATAACTCCATGTATTTGCCATTTACCTCAATTACTCAGATTTTTTAACAGATTTCAACATAAAATAAAACTTACCCTTTCAATTCTGCAAGAGATCCATCATGATTGAAGACAGCATAACGCTTCTTAAGTCGTTTTCCTTCTTCCTTGGAAGCTGGTAATACCATTGCAAGATAAGGGCCATCTACTTCAAAGAAAATGGAATTTTCACTTCTCTGTCTGTAAGTTAGTGTCTCAGGATCATCTAGCTCATGATATTGATCATTTGTAAAATGATCCTAAAATATAGAAAAGCACAATTTACTTTTTTAACATTATTCTTATTCCATGCACTCCTGAAGAGAAATACTTCTTTAATCTTAAACATACATTTAACTAGTGGCGTACATTCAGAGGAATCAAGTCAAGTACTAAATGATAGGAGTTAGCAGTGGTGAGGCATCAATTGAAGTGCTGGAAGTGGTGCTTCCCTATAATTTTTACAAAAATAAACTATTTTAAATAGCATTTAAAAATATAAAATTGTTTTGTTAAAAAGTTGCATTCATTTTAAATATAGACAACATAAAATTCTTAGGAAATAAAAGAAAGATGAAACAAATAACAAAGCAAGTAAAAATATGGAAGATCTGGTATTTAGTATGTCAGAAAATTCCGAAAGAATGTAGCTAATGAGATTGTTCTCATAAAAATTGTACAAATCCTACTTACTAGGCACAAAAATGACAATGAAGAAATTATATATGTATATGTGTGTCTGTAAACGCTGTAACAGCTGCAATTAAATCAACACCTAGAACCAGGTTGTAATCTTTTTTTATTCTTCCCAAATCAATTTTTACACGGAAGAAGGTTGTTAATAGCACAATGCAAATATCTTACCCGAATAAAAACAAGAAATAATTGTGCAGAACACATCCAATTATCTCTACCTTGTCCCAAACGCCATTAACTACCCTTCTTCCACGTAAAAGTCAACTTTGGAGAAAAAAAAAACACAACCTTATTGTGAGTGGTTATTCAATTTTTTTTTGCAAAACAAATTCAACATACAGATATCATGTAGTAAGAATATTAGGAATTATTTGTTGGTGGTTAATCTTCAAAAATCACTCCAACAACGGCAATTTTCTACTTTTTTTCCAACAATGAGCACAAGACATTTTCTTTTCACATTTGTGGAAGAATTTTCGTAAAGAAATAACAAATGCAGTGATATGCAGATAGAACAAAGAACAATGTTTTCCACTCCCTTTCATCTTGTTATTGGCAATGGTAACACTCCATCGAATGTAATGGTATATACTGTACTTATTAAAGAAATCAAAATTTTAAATAATTAAAAAAAAAGGCCTGGGTTCAAGCCTGAGTTAGAGCCTATATTTTTTCTCTTCAAATATTAAAAAGAATGAACTCAGATAAACCAATAATTTTTCTTCATATTTAAAGGAAGTAACACTATGAGGTTTATTTTAATTAATGATAGTTAGATTTTTACTATCATCTCATAATTTTAGATTTCTTGAAGACTATAGTTTCGATACACTATGTATCATTATCAATTCCATCTAATTGTTGAATTGGTGGTTGTTGATCCTGTAGGTTGATAAATCTAACGAACTCACAGTTTGGGAGAAAATTCACATCTACAAAAATAAATGGAAAATCATGAATTTTGAAATTTCCAGGGAAAAAGATTTATGAACTTCAATATTCCGGCGGATAAAAATTTAATTTCAAAATTTATAATCCCAACCAAAGATGGCAGCAAAAGAGGCAACATCCATAGAGAAACCAACAACCAGAGATTTTCATCAGTAGAAGTCATGACTGTAGAGGGATGAGATGTCGTCTGAAACTGTCGGTATCAAAGAAATTTGAAATTGTATGAGGTGAGTCATTAAAAATATTTTCTCCATTCACTATTAATAAAAAGATTTAATTTGGAAGTTCATCAGTCAGCCAACAGAGGGAGCAAGAATTGACCTACAGGATCACCAACCACAATTCAACACTTAGCGTCAGTTTCACCAAGAGAGGTAACTGTATTACGTGAGTTTTCCCCATGTATAATGCATAGCTTAAACTGGCGTAATACCGTTACCTCTCTTGGTGAAACTGGCCCTTAGATGGAATTGATAATGATATGTAGCATAACGATAGTCTTCAAGAAATCTACAATTATGAGGTTAGTCGTGAAAATCTAACTACCGGTACCAACAATTGTTGTTAGGGGGACAGAAAATCAGCCTTCTACTGATCTCATAAAAATAAAAAGTTACAATATTGTGAGAAAACACAGGTGATGTGGACTTACCTGTACCATTGAGTTAAGAACAGCGTTTGTGTATGAAATCTCAACCTTTGACTTCTTGGGATGAGTAGATCTAATAACATAATTTTCAGGAAATGATTCTGGAAGAACACACCAAATTCCATCTGTGTCTAACTCCAGAGGTCGGCCAACTTTTTCTATTATCTCTCGAGCTTTGGTAATTATAGCAGCTCCCGTATAACACACAATACCAGCCATTTCCATGCTATGCCATCGAGCTCTAAAATTAATTATATGATAATTTTTTTTGTGTCAAAGACTTATTCTTTTATATTTGATGTGAAAAATTTTTGCCTAGACCGAGACTCGAACCCGGGATCTTTGGCTTTCCAGGCCAAATGCTCTACCAACTGAGCTACCGAGGCGAGTTGCGATCTAGACACAAATTTTCCTCTTACATACGCTGTAATTCCCTTGCTTATTCTTTTATTTATAAATTCTATTTAACTCAATCATCTAAATATCTATAATTTTTAGGTAATTATAACAAGTTTTCAAATTTTGGATAATTTTAAAGCACTTTCCAACTTCTGAATCAATATTTTGGTCATAAATTTAACAAATCAATAATATTTGATATTATCAACAATAATATTGATATGAAATAATACCAAGAGGTAATTTATTCAAGAAATTAAATTTGAAATATACAAAATACGAAGTGAGGTGTAATTTCCATTTCACAATTTATTCATAAAGAATCAATTGAGTTGGTGTTTACTTGATGAAAATCCATATTTATTAATTAAATAAAAATAAAACTTAGTTTTATTTGATTTTCACATTTATTAAGATATGAACAGCTGTTTCGGTACACAAACAAATTTGTTAACATGTCTGATGAAGGTACAGTGTACCAAAACAGCTGTTCACTGAATTATATCTTAATAAATACGAAAATCAAATAAAACTAAGTTTTATTTTTATTTAATTAATATTCATAAAGAAATTTAAATTTGTAAATTAAATTGAATAAGAAATAGACAATTCAGTTTTAATAAGTATTACTCTTGGTGCACTTCCTTCTAATTATTTATTATACATATGTTGCATTTGTAAGTTTGAGAATATATGGAAATTAGAAAATATACCATTCACTTAGGTACCATATATCTTATGAAGTAGCTTAGGAGAGATTAACTGAATGAACTATAAGAGATTAAAAAATTTTTTTTAATGATTTTACACTCACAACAATAAGTTGTGACTTTTGAGAGTTCCATAAGTTTTATTTTTGATCTCCTCTCTGTTACCATAATTAATTAACCAACATAATTAAACAGTACCAACTAAATTGGAAACACCATCTTGAAAGAATGAGTTCAAATCGGATCCCCAAAGCTGTTTATAATTATATACCAAGAGGACGAAGATCTCTGGGCCATATTATGAAACGCTGGAGGGAAAATTTTTTATAGGATCGTAACAGGCCTTGGCCTAATACTTGGAAAGAAGAAGAAGAAGAAGAAAAATTAACCAACAGGAATTAGATTTAGATTTAAGAAAACCCACAGATAAACCTTAGCTCCATTTCTTCCATCATGAAGCCCATAAGGAGTGACCAAGACTCGATCTTGAATAAAATAAAATTCCGTAAATAAAAGAATTGAAAATGTTTCATGAATTTGTTTTGAAATTCTTCCCTCAGCTATGCTTCAGCCACATACATCTCAACTCATCCATAAAACCACATTTTCAATCATGTATTGTGGATTTCACTTATGAGGTGACAATTATTACAGATTATGAGTTCAATAAACATACCCTGTCAGGAGATTCTTAAACCTTATGACAATCATCATAAAAATGTTTTCTTTTTTTTACAATTTGTGCAGAATATCTAATTACTGTAAGTTGTTGTTATTTCAGAACAGAAGGAAGATTTTTTTAAATTTAAAATATAAAAGAAACCTCATAGTGTTATTTACTACATAATTAAATAATGTTGTTGTTGTTTTCAAATGCTGGGCCTTGGCACCGAAGCCATTAGCGTTCTTGCTCTCCAATATTTCTCTGTGGTGGATCCAACATAATTAAATAAAGAAGGAAGAATATTAAACTTCTTCCATAAATTTATATAGAAAGTGGGAATAGATCCTCTATAAAGAAACCAATCACTTCTATGGAACCTGAACTTTTATATTTTTCTATAATACTTGCAGATTGATTGTTTTTTCGAGGTTAACTAAAATTGACTGATCAAAACTATTTTCAAATTTTATAATCAACAATGTGTTTTTTTATTAAATGCCCCAGGTTGTCATTTCAACACTTCAGGTGTTTTTTTCCTGGCATTGGCTTAATTGTAACCCACTTCTGAAGTTGGGGCACCTAGAAAGTAGAGTTATGTTACCCCATTGATATAATGGGTGATAAATGATAATGAAGCACCAGGAGAGTTCTTAACCTAAATTCCAGACCAAGGGCAACCAAGGAATGATGATCTTGTAGAAGATTTCCAGGCTGTTGGCTGTGGTCTTGAGGCTTGTAGTTCCCCAACATTTCGCCAGAGATTGCATCCGGCATCCTCAAGGGTTGTCTTGAGACTGGCAATTTTATCAACTACCTGCCCTATTTATACATTTATCCACGACGTGTTCTCTGCGCGAACACACAATTCGTTCGTGCAGAGAACACGTTGCGGATAAATGTATAAATAGGGCAGGTAGTTGATAAAATTGCCAGTCTCAAGACAACCCTTGAGGATGCCAGATGCAATCTCTGGCGAAACGTCGGGGAACTACAAGCCTCAAGACCACGGCCAACAGCCCGGAAATCTTCTACAAGATCATCATAATAACTCTGGCCGTGAAAGCCTAAGTCAAAATAAACCAAGGAATGATTTCCTTTAAGGAAATATTCCTATGGTTTGACCAGGAATCGAACCTGGGACCTCATGAACAGTAGTCAGAAACGCTGACCACTAGCCCATGAGTATACTTTATCATACTGTCTAACAGATGTAATGCAAAAAATTATTTGATGGATTATGAAATCTGCAGACAAAGTCTTTGACAATATATTTTAAATTAACACTTTCCAGAATTGGACATATTTTAGAAAGAAAAATTAACGTTTGGACCTAGACTCAAACTCTGGACGTTAATATGATACTGATACATCATCCGAACGTCAACAATTCTTACCACTTATATAATTCTCTTTCATCAGAAGGCCAGTGGTCGTCACTACCATCAACACCATCTGAGAACTACTATTTGAAGTAATTTTATTGAGAATTTATAGATTACTTTTAAGCACTAAAGCTTCATATTTTGATGTTATATTTTAAATTAACACTTTCCAGGTTCTGATGAAAGAGAATTATATAAGTGGAAGGAATTGTTGATGTTCATATTGGAGTTTGGAATGTGTAATCAGTACCATATTAACGCGCAGAGTGAGAGATTCTAAAATAAGGCAAATTCTTGCTCAGCAGCTCTCTTCCTGCATTATGTCACATGTTCCATAGCAAGAGCACATGATAATTTCCAGAGACGTGAAAAAGCATTACACAGTGCAATGATGACACTGGACATCGTCTTAGAACATTCAGAACTGCTCATACATATGCAGTTTGTCCAATAGTTTCAAAGCTATAGTTTAATTTTTGTGAACATTAAATCATTTTCAATAAATTTTATGTCATCATGCAAATGATTTTAGGTCATTAAAATCTGAGCTATGATTATTTTTCAAAATAAAATCTGCAAATTGATGTAAACAATGATTAAGTGATTATATATAATCTCCATGCCTACAATACAAACAAAACAACACTTTCCTTTTCTAATGAAGTGGATTTTATATTAATTGTTAGTATCTTATTTACCTGAATATAAGATGATTTTTTTTTTTTCCAAAATCTGAAATCCAAAAATATTGACTTGTTTTAAATTTGTCAATTACAAAATAATTCCAGTGAAGGTCCATGTTTTTAAGTTGCACAGTAGGCTACTAGCTGTAGCTGGCAAGGTTACTGATTTTTTTTTTATTTTAGAAAGAAAAATTATGTTCAACTCCCAGTTTGAATGTAATTTTTCTTTCTAAAATTAAACTACATCCAATTCTGGAAAGTGTTCATTTAAAATATAACATCAAAATACAATTTTTATGTCACATAGTACAGAGTTGGCAGCTCGGGAATGCAATGCAAAATGACCAAATAAAATGGAGCTAAAATTAAATATGCAACCCAATAGGAAAGCCAGACAAATTATTGGGTTAAAAACATTCTTGGAATTGACATTCCCAAATTGCAATGGTAGTAACAAATTCAAGTAGAGAATTTTCTAATAGATGTTAAAAAGTCAGATCCAATCAAAAAAAGGTGATACTGAAATTCACAGATTGATTCAGAGACATTATGATGTTACTTTCAAGTTGAAATCAGAAATTATGAACAACTGTGTGAAAGAGAGAAAATTTGGTGTCTCCAAAGTTAACTTCGTAAGTGGTGAAAAAAATAAGGAAACATTGAGAAATGTTCTTCCCAAAAATCATTCATTGAATCAAACAATATTAAGTTATGTAGATAGAAAATAACACTATGAGGTTTCTTTAATTAATCTTGAGTTGTTTTTGACTCCCCTCATACTTCTTAACTCCCTTGCAGACCCAGGTTTCATCACTGCATTTGTGACATTCTCAATGCTGTATCACGTTCACAACTGACGTCCAATGGCCTCCTCTC
Organism: Diploptera punctata; assembly: GCA_030220185.1. Classification (NCBI taxonomy): domain Eukaryota; kingdom Metazoa; phylum Arthropoda; class Insecta; order Blattodea; family Blaberidae; genus Diploptera; species Diploptera punctata. The sequence continues at coordinate 44,403 of JASPKZ010001732.1, forward strand.
CTGCATACGACCACCGATGGCTGACCGATGTTCCAAATCACTCCCCTCTCCTTATCACCGGGTATTTCAAAATTCATAGTTATGGCTGATGATGAACATGAGTATGTTTGAAATCGCGATATCATGGAAGCATGAATCCTATGAGGTGAGTTGTTTAAACAATATGTTCTCCGATGAATTATAATTTATGTTTTTATTCTTGCATATTTATATTCTTGCACCGAAAAACGATTACAGTTTAGGTAAATTACTAAAAACCAACAAAAATGAAAAGATTGAAGACCACCAAAAATCGGGAATTTATCAAATTAATTGTAAAGATTGTGAAAGGATATACATAGGAAAAACAAAAAGGAATTTAAATACAAGATTAAAGGAACACCTCAGAAATGTTAAAAATGGAGAAACAGAAAAATCTGCAATAGCTGCACATGCCTGGTCAGAAAACACAGAATAGAAACCAAAACAAAATTACTTAAACAATTGGAAAAACCGAAGGAACTCACAATTTGGGAAAAAATTTACATATGCAAGAATAAAAACTTCTTCTTCTTCTTTTCAAATGCCCCAGGTTTGTCTTTCAGACATTCCTGGTTTCTCTCCTGGCATGGCATATTTGTAACCCACTTCTGAGGTTGGGGCGCCTGGAAGGCGGGGTTACGTTGCCCCGATGATATGATGGATGATGATGATGATAATGGTGTGCCAGGAGAGTTCCTAACCTAAGATGAATATGAATGATGATGATTGCGATGGCCATATGATTTCGGGGACCGTTTGGGCCTTAAAGTTTTTTTTGACATTTGTCTTACAGGTGAGGAAAAACCCCGATAAAAACCTCACCCAGAAAAACTGACCCGAGTGGGGATCGAACCTGGGCCCGCTGCGTGACAAGGCAGCATGCTACCCCGAGGCCATACCTATGAATTTTGAAATACCTGGTGATAAGGAGAGGGGATTGATTTGGAAGTTCGTCGGTCAGCCATCAGATGGCACGGAGGTCAGTATGCAGGAGAGGAGGCCATTGGACGTCAGTTGTGAACATGATACAGCATTGAGAATGTCACAAATGCAGTGATGAAACCTGGGTATGCAAGGGAGTTAAGAAGTATGAGGTGAGTCAAAAACAATTCAACATTAATAAGAGTAAATATTGTAAGTTTGAATCAAAAAGTTATTAAGTATGTGTGAGAAAATTTTTTAAAACTCTCTTCAAAATTGGGGGAGTTATCTTAATTTGAAGTCATCTTATATTCAAGTAGATATGGTAATTATAAAAACAGTTCTTCAGAATACATACCCCTTCCTCATAACATATCCGTAGAAAGAATTCAAAATGCATTTATGGGCTAATTGCAAGGAATCATAAAGGACTTCTCTGTTTTTTGCTGATTTGATTTCACCCGCATCACCTTTTGCTACAGCTTCTGATACTTGTTTCTTCGCTACCTAGAAAGATAAACTCATTCATAAATTTCATACATCCAATACGATACAGACTATAGATAAGGCTTCAAATTGAATGAAGAAAATTCTTTTAGGAATCTAACAATGATATTTATATGTTCTAAAAATGACAAGATAATGATAACTGCAAAATTCTAGCTTCCAGTCAAATACTTTTTAACATTTATTGGATACATTTTTTTGAAAAAAACTCACCTCATAAATTTCGTGTTTTTCAAGAAACCATGGTTCCAGATATCTCATTCATCATCAGTCACAACTCCAACTCAACTGATGATGGACGAGATGTCATCTGAAACCATGGTTTCGTGAAAAGCACAAAATGTATGAGGTGAGTTTTCAAAAAATTTTTTTCCAATAAATGTTAAATGATTATTATCTCATAATCGATGTTTTTATTATTAATTTCATACATCTCAATGATGGATAAATCATATTTGAAAAGAAAAATTATATGCTCAGACCGGGACTTGAACCCGAGATTCTTGGTTCTCTAGACTAAGTGCTCTAGAAAATTTGTGTTTAGATCAGTACTTGCTCAGGTAGCTCAGATGGTAGAGCACTTGGTCTAGAGAACCAAGGGTCCTGGGTTCAAGTCCCGGTCTGAGCGTATAATTTTTCTCTTCAAATATGATTACCTCATAATGTTTACTTTCCACCATTAATTTTAAATATAATTCCAGTCAAATGTTTATGGGTTCAAACCCTTTGGGGGTCAGTGGATTTTTAATGGTGTTCAAACAATTGGCTGAAGTGAACATTAAGATCAAGACTGTTACTTTTCTATAAGGATTGTATACTATGAGAGAAGAGTACCTTTGACAGGCCCTTATATTCATAACGCCGATCTCTAAAGGCTCTGACTGTATCTACATAAAAACTATTTTCTTTTTGGCAGATTGTAGTATATCTTTCTTCTGTTCTTGTAACATGAACCTTTCTGTATGCTTTACGACAATATTCAGTCAAACGTTTCTTTTCATATGATGCTTGTTCTTCACGATTCAGTTCATGAAAAGCTCTATTAGGGTTTCCAGGGAAAGCGGGAGGAAATTTTTCTGTTTCCAGCTGTTGTTGTATCAGTTGAAACTCTGAACGAGTGGCAGGCACTATAACATAAATAAAAATAAATGAAAATATTTTAAAACAAAATAAAATAATAAATAACATTATAAATGAAGTCCTGCACCATAGTCAATGAGTCTAAAGCATCAAGCTTTGGTGTAGAGTTAAGAGACCGATGCTGGTTTGAGTCTCTGTGGGGAACAAATTTTGTCATGGAATTCCAACCAGTATAGGAGCAGGTAGCTACAGTAAGCAGTGGCTCTAGGTTCACAAAACTGCCTATATTGGCTAGGAGTCCTGACATGTGGTCACATGCTGACATCCTGACCACATGTCACCTTTATACTGGCTGGATATCGTCCACACATGTGAAAGAGAGCTCAGAAGCTGGTAGAAATGGTAGAAGATATGGAATTATGGTATCATACTTCAGTTTCTGAATCAACATAAGTTTCAGAGTTCTGATTGATTAGCATTCAGCCTCCTATGTTTAATTTCAGGATTTATTGTCCTAGAGAAGTTGGTTTTACCATATATCTTTCATTACCTGGATAAGTTATTTAATAAAGTTTGTAATGGGAATTACATTTAAAAATAGTGATAGCAATTCGTCACTTGATATATGATCACATAATTTAAAAAGAAACTGAAGGATTAAGATATTTAGAGAAACTAATAGAACTAACAATATGGAATAAATATTTGAAGAAAAAAATCTGTCAGTCAGTGTGATTCATCATCATCATAGTACATTCACGAATTTAGGCCATTTGTTGACCTGTTTCGGCCTCAAGAGAAACACCATCCAGAAGTCTTTTGAGTGGACGTCCTGGTTTTCTTCTTCCTGCAGGTTGATATCTTAACATTAGTTTGGGTATTCTGTGATCTTCCATTCGATGAACATGTTGTATCCATCTTGACTTATAATCAGAAATTTTGTTTTCTAAAGATTCCATGTGTAATTCTTCTAAGATGTCTTCATTTTTTTTGTGTCAGTGTGATTGATAAATTTAAATAAAAACATCACAAAAAAGATAAACATTCAAAAGAACAAGTAGAGGACCATGAATTTTGAAGTTTCTGGCGAGCAAGATTTGACCTCAAAGTTCATTTTATCCACTCTAGGTGGCAAGAGGAATACTGGTGTGAATGATTCAATTTAAGCAGTCGTGCAGCTGAGGAAGGAGATGATGGTTATCAAAACATGTGAGATGAGAAAAGCACATTTTTCTGGGATGAGGTTTTTAATTAATTAGTATTACCCCTCTTTTACACTTTTCAAGGGACCATGAGAAAAAATGGTGTAAAATAGGAGAAAGTGTAAATTGAGGGAAATGAAGATCAGCTCAAAAATGTTGACCCTCATAATCTGCATCCATTTCAGAACATGAAAAAAAACAAATGGGGATAATATACTGCAGTATTATTCCTCTTTTACACTTGGACCAGAGGGAATGTGATATAAATTGGGGGAAAGTGTAAATTATGGGAAATGAGGAGCTAAAAATGTGGACTCTCATATTCAGCAACCATTCTAGAGCATTTTCGATGTTTTTATTTTTAAATTAACACATTCCAATTCTGGATAGAATCTAATTTAAGAAAGAAAATATAGAATCTAGAGCATGAAAAAAAAGCTCTGACTGGGACAATATACAATATTGGCTAAATAATGTTTCTTCTAATTTAAAATAAAATTCTTTACACCTCACCTCATATCCTGTCTTATATGTATTTATTTATTTATTTAGAAGACAAGAGATCAGGTGAGGTGTAAAGAATTTTATTTTAAATTAAACCTCATAGTGATATTCCTATAATAGTTCAATATAATGTGTGGTTTGAACTGCTGTAAACATAAAATAACTTTGATGATCTTGAAGATTTCGGGGAACTTCAAGCCTCGAGACCACGGCCTACAGCCCAGAAATCTTCTTCAAGATCATCATAGCAACTCCGGCTGTGAAAGCCTAAGTCAATACATAAAATTACTTTATTTCTTTCACTTTCACCATTTAAAAAATAAATAACAAGGAGAGGTTCAGCAAGCAGCACTATGAATCTTTATTGAGAGAATAAAAAAACCTGTGTTACCATAGAAGTACAGGGTTTGAATTTCAGAAATGTACGTATGAAAGTTCTGAGCCAACTTCGTTGGCTCAATGATCATACTCAGCTCCAGGGATTATGATGGGATGCCACGGCTGGTACAGAGTCATCTACAATTGGTAACGTAACTACGTTATGTGGCGTCCGTAGCTCAATCCCGGTGGCGCCTTTGGTCGTTGTAGCAGAATTTAAAAGTAAAAAAAAACAAATGCAAATTGCGAGGCACAAGGCACGCATCCCGGTCAGCCATTGGTTCTCTATGGTCAGCCATTACGTTATTAATGAATTTTATCTGTCCTTGAAACAACGAAAATGCTTTTGAAATGTTGTGCACCAAGGCTGCAAGAATTATATTGGAAGAGGCAAACCACTTTTCTGCTTCACTCGAGAACTTAACAGGTATTTATTTGTATTATATGAATATTATATATATTAAGTTATGTAGATAGGAAATAACACTATGAGGTTCTTTAATATTGTTTATTTGTTGTGAACATGACGCAGCATTGACAATGTCACGAATTACGTGAAGAAACCCTGGGTCTGCTATAAATTATGAAGTATGAGGTGAGTGAAATGATAAAAAATAAACAATATTATATATATTATTTTAAAAAATCTGTGTAACAGTTCAGACATTTTGAAACATTCATTTACAATATATGTATATTTCGAAAGTTGAAATATTTGAATTAAAATTACTTGTTTTGGTATTTAAAAATAAGTTTTTGTTTAATTCGTATATGCCATATTTAATATTAAATATAAAAATATGTTAATATTAAAATTATTCATATTCATATATTAATCATTTTTTAAGATGAATCTATTTTCAACGACTATTTAACTCATGCCCCAAATGGGAGTCCATGACCAATCACGTTTCAATGATTTCTGTTTTACAACCAATCAGAGTCGTGTTTCACCAAATATTTATCAGTGTTATAATTACCATATTAAAGAAAGCTCCTCCTTACAATATTGCGTTCCTTTGGCAATAAATAGCATGATCTGGTTGCAGTGATAAACAAAAGAAGCAGTAGAAGCGTACCTATCGTTTCTCATTTGTTTTCAAACATCGCCGTTTACATTAAATATATAAATATTTTAAAATAACTATAGTTAAATAATGATTTGTGAGTAAAACAGCTTAATTTTATTCGTTAAATAGTCCTAACAAATGCCACTCTTGATTTCCAAATTCTCTAGATAAATTCACTCCTCACTTCGTGAGTTGTGAATTTATCG